>PVNU02002248.1:0-14605 GCA_003013855.2 Liriodendron chinense
GGGAGCGTGGATGGGTTGGCCCGTGGTAATCCAAGGCAATCGGGTGGTGGAGGGGTGTGTAGAGATGAAAGCGGGAACTTTATTTTTGCATTTTTGAATGGGTATGGGATGGGGTCAAATGTGAGAACAGAGGCTGGAGCGATTATAGAGGGGCGTACCCTATGTGTGGAGAGATGCTTCCAAAAAGTGTGGGTAGAAAGTGACTCAAAAGTGGTGGTAGAGACCCTTACCAAAGAGGGTGAAGCGTTATGAAGCTGATGGTATTGGCAAGTGGTCTCACTTTGAAGGGTTGAAGAAGAGGGTGGAGGTAAGGGTATCCTTTATCCCAAGAGAGGCCAATGGGTTGTGGACCGGCCGAAAAAATGGGTAAGCTGGTCAAATTTTAGGAGGATTTCGGTGGATTTAGAGAGTGTGCCATTAATGATAAGGGGCTCCTTGGTCCTTGATAAAACAGGGTTGGGTGTTGTTAGGGAAGGTTAATTGTAGGTAAAGAGTTCCTATGTTAAGTAGTCTCCTCGGTGTTGGCTGGGGCTACTCGAATTGTAAGATTTGACTATTGTGAATTAAAAAATTATTGTTAAAAAAGAAAAAGAAAAAAAGAGTAATTTAATTTTTTGGTAATTCTTTCATCCTGGTGAGGCATGTGGTATGAATGGTTAGATGTCATAAAAACAATAAGGTCCCTTTACAAAAAAAAAGAAGAAGAAGAGGAAATCCTGTCCCAATTGAAATTGCATCAGTAGTCTAACGTGAGACCACACTATGTGCAGAAGCTTAGAATCATAACTATGTCCTAAGGGGGGGGGGGGGGGGGGGGGGGGGGGGGGGGGGGAATAAGACCACCTAAAAATTCTTGCCTAATTAAAACTAATTTACCAATTAAAATCAATTCGGGAAAATAATACCAAAGCTTCCAAGTGAAGTGGGTCCAATCACATAGACTATAAATGCAACAATAAAGCAACTACTCTATATAGGAAGATGTGAAAATACAACTTATGTGTGCTTTATCAATCAGAGCTCAGCGTACAATTCAATAAAAGTATTTTTATAATTCAACTAATCATGCACATAAGCATGAATAGAATTTCAAACATACAAGCCAATCACAAACACATCGATATAGAGTGGTTTGGTTCCCTACTCTACTCTTGACAGATGCACTCTTCCCTCAAGTATACCGAATTTCACTATCTTAAGAATTTTTAATAGGTTTATCCCTAACCTTTACAAAAAGTACTTCCATCAGAGGCTCCCACAGGAGACTTACACATGTACACTCTCATCGGAAGCTTATACAAGGACTTAACAAACATACACTCCCGCTGGAGGCTCTTAAGGACTTATATGTAAACTCTCGTGGGAGTCCTACATAAGGACTTACACACCTTTCACTCGTGTTGGTGGAGATGCGGTCCTTCATAAGAACATACGCAAGTTGGATCACAAACTTATTATACTCATCCTATACAAGGAAAGAGTACAAGGATTTACAATTGACAACCTTACTAGTCAGATTGACCCCATTTTGATGTGCCTTCTTGAGATGCTTCTTTAATACTCTCCCGTACTTGAATTGGCTTCTCTTGTGCTCCCCCGATCATTGATGTGGATGTTTCATCTTCTTCGATCGGCTCCCTTGCATTTGATACTCTAATGAGGCAATAAAGTTAATGAGACGAGTTTGGTTGAATCTCTTACAACTAATGACTTAGTTGGTTTTTAAATTGGGGACTCACTTAGATTGGCATTTTAGAGTCTTTAAACAAAGTTTTACCTATAGGATTATATCTAAAATCTAGAGAATGTAAGACGTCATGTTCTTCCACAAATGGAGCTTTGGAATGCTCATAGAGTGAAGAGTCACAAGAAAGAAGGCATGAATCTCTTTGGGTGAAAGCCTAAAAGTGTTGAAAAGTATTACGATATACTAGGGCTTTTAATCCACTCAATACCATCATACTGACAAAGATCTAAAGTTTAAGTATTTATAAAAATAAGTTCCAATGAATTTATAATAGTCGGCTTCGATCGATCGGTAGATCGATTGAACTCAACCCAAGAGATCTATAACGGCTAATTTCTTGCCATTCTTGATCGATCAAGCTGAACATCGGTCGATAAAAACATTGGTCGATTTACGTGTAAATGTTGCTAGATGTTTTTCTGTACTTTCGATTGATCGATCTCTTTCCTTCGATCGATCAAATTCAATAGACTAGGCCTAATTACTTGCTAGTCTGTTTCGGCCATTATCGATCGGTCGGCATCAATCGATTGATATCAATCGACAGATTGGTCGATCGATCGAAGGATATTGACCAACTGTACAAAGAGTTTTGTTGTCTTAGGCAATTTTTTTTACAGTGCTCTGAACCTTTAAAGCATAACTTATCATTTTCAATTAAAGCTCCTAAGGCTGGAAATGATGACTCAAGGTTTTCCTATTACATCAAGTCATCTAGGGGCAAGTTGTTTTGGAAGTAAGGGGTCTAGGGTTAGGTTAATTTACCACAACACCTCATGTTTTACTTGTTATCTTCAGCTTTGGCTCCTTAAGTCTTTGACTCTTTGATCTTCAATATTC
The DNA here is from genome assembly GCA_003013855.2 of Liriodendron chinense. Classification (NCBI taxonomy): domain Eukaryota; kingdom Viridiplantae; phylum Streptophyta; class Magnoliopsida; order Magnoliales; family Magnoliaceae; genus Liriodendron; species Liriodendron chinense. The sequence goes on from PVNU02002248.1 coordinate 2,588, forward strand.
TTATAAAAGCTTAATCGACTTAAGACACCTTATCTCATGTCATCGACAAAATCCGAGGCACTGACACCATTGTTTTCTTAGGTATGGCCTACCTGGATGGTTATGACTTTTGGATTCGAGGTGAAGATTAGGCAGTAAACTTGTAGATCTTATGAAGATTCCATGACTCAAGTGGGCCTCACGACATTTTGAGAAATCTACACCGTTCATACATTTTGCAAGGTTATTTTAGGAAGTGTGGCCAAAATTCAGGCGGATCCATGACTCAAGTGGCCTCACGACAGGAAACTGTGGGTATTCAGTGACAACCGTTTAAACATTTGCATGGCCATAAAAGTTTCGTATCCAATTAATTTTTTTTTTTTCGTTTCTTCACTTCGTCTTAGTGGGAATGACCTTGTAAACGGTTTGAATGGGGTAGAAATATAAACGTGGAGCCCAGGAAAGTTTCAATGGCAGGAAACTCTTTTTCCCCTTTTTCCACTTGTGTGGCCCACTTGAGTTTTGGATCCACTTGATTTTTTGTGGTGACCATCTCACAAAACGTATGAACATGGTAGATTTCTCATATACATCACGGTGGACCCAACTTAGCATCCCAGCGCAGGAAATTCTTGTGAAGGCTCTTGCGTGCGGAGCGGATTAGGTGCGGCCCGAGCCTCACCTTATTTGACGGGTCTTCGGTCTTTCGTAGGAAACCCACCTCCGGAGCGGATTAAGTGCTGCCCGGACGCGGATTGCCTGCGTACGCTCGGAATCTACGTGGGGCCCACTGTGATGTTTGTGAGAAATCTACCCCATCCAACCGTTTTTTGAGATCATTTTAGGAGTTGAGCCAAAAAATGAAGGAGATAAAAGACTTAAGTGGGCCGAAAACGTGACGATTGAACTTCCACAGTTGAAATATTCGTGGGGCCACAGAAGTTTCGAATCAGAATAATATTTGTGTTTCAAGTTCATCTCAGTAGGAATGACATTATGAACGGTATGGATGGCATATAAACATCACTGTGGACCCCATAGAGGTTTCAACGGTAGGAATTTCCCTACACGCCTTTTGCTTTAGCGTAGCCCACTTGAGTCTTGGATCCTAGTTCATTTTTTGTCGCAACGCCTAAAATGATTTCACAAAACGGTTGGACGGCATAGATCTCTCACAAACATCATAGTGTGCCCCGCCTAGATTCCGAGCGCAGGAGATTCCAGCGCGAAAGGCTTTCCGCTGGCAACTCGCGTCCGGCCTCACCTTATTTGACGGGACTTCTGTTAGGACTAGGCCTGCACACTGGTCGGGTTGGGCCCAATCCTGGACCGAACCTAAACATATTTTAAAGGTTCAGGTTTCAGTCCGGGTCATGACCGGGTTGGGCTAACCCAACCCTAACCCTACCCTACTTGTAAAAGGGTCAACCCTAACCCTACCCTACCCTATATGCTAAACCGGGTTGGGTCGGGTCGGGTTGGGAATATGTTTTACTTATTTGCATTTTTTAAACTTTGTATATTAAAAACAAAAATGTTTAATGATATTAAATAATATTCTCTTACACAATGTCAGGAATAATCATTTATTTAACTTCAAAATATTATAAAATTTAAGTGGAATATTTCTCTGCCTTATCATTTTCATCTTCTTCTCATTTTTCTCCACATCAAAGCTGCGTCCTCCCACTTAGGAGCTAACCAATCTTGGGCACAAATGAGAGCTTCGATAGTAGATGGTGCAAGTGAGCTTCTCTCTTTGCTACACAACCCTTCCCCCGGTGCTAAATGCCGATTCTGATGCTACAGTTGAAATAGGGATTGAAAATATATCACGCGCCATCCTTGAGAGTATAGGAAACTCATGTGCGTGATTCTTCCACCATTCCAGAACATCAAAATCTTCAGCTTGATTTCTTAAAACTGGCAGCTTCAAATATTTGTCAAGTTCTGTTTCGTTGATCATTCTTACCATAGTTTCTTCAATTGTTACGAAGGAATACATTTCATCAAATATGCCCCCATTCACCTTGGAAGTCGTGGCTTGAGAAGAACTAACAATTCATGTCGAACTAACTTCTGCAACTTCAGATTCACTGACATAGTATGCATACAAAGCTTCAAGCGCATCGCGTACGGATTTAGTCTGTTGTTCTGCTTGATCAGCACTACGAAACTTTCTAAACACAAACTTGACCACAAGTAAATTCATCGTAGGGTCCAGAGCTGTACAAATCGACTTTAACAGAGAACATTCGTCTCAATACTTCTCAAACTTTTTATCCATATTCTTCGCCATCATCATCATATATATATGAGGGCTCAACATATTTTTGGCAAGCATCCTTAATTGCAATATATTCCTTTAGGAATTTATTCCCAGTAGGATACAATATTCCAGAAAAGATTTTTGTGCTTTCATAAAATACTTGAAGCAAACTGCAAACTTCTTCAGCCTTTGTCCAGTCTTCATCATTTAGGAGCCATTCAAATGCAACATCATGTTGTGCATAATACTTAAATGCACTCTTCAGTTCTAATGCAGTTCCAAGCATTTCGAATGTGAGTTCCATCGTGTACATACGTCTAATTTTAAATATTCTTAGTATTCAAATTAAGACGTGTATAATCTCCTTCCAAGTATGCAGTCTCGATGGGGACCCCCTTATGTATTTAACACTTTCACGAATATTCTCAATCGTTGGATCAATCGTACGGAGGCCTTCTTGAACAATCAGGTTCAAAATGTGTGCACAACATCTTACTTGGAATAGACTTCCTCCAAAGTATAAACTTCCATTGAATGCAAGGTTGACTTCAGATTGTGGGCCACAACATCATTTGTCGATGCATTATCCAATGTTATGGCCGATATTTTGCCATCTATACCCCATTCAGAAATGCATTTTGAAATGCAATCAGCAATCATTACTCCTTTATGAGGAGGAGGAATGTGCTGAAAGTTGAGAATATCCTTGCATAACTTCCAATCTTCAACGAAGTGCGCAGTAACTGAAATGTAGCCCATTCTCTGATTTGAAGCAGTCCAGAGATATGAAGTCAGCGCAATCCTCGAAGCCGATAGAAGACGAGACTTCAAATTAACTTTCTTAGCTTCATATATACTCATGCACTCCCTTTGTATAGTCATACGAGATATATTCTCCACTTTTGGATTCAAATATTTAAGAAGTTCCATGAATATTTTATTCTCAACAAGTCTGAATGATTGTTCATTTACGATAAGGAATTTAGCCAATAACTCTCTCATCTTCTCCTTCATATAACTGTATGTCCTCAAAGATGTGGACCCACTAGCAGTTGTACTGAATGTAAGGTGTTGTTGAGTAGGCATTCCTTTCTTAAGCTTCATAATGCACTTCCTGATGTGTTTTAACAAATGCGGAAGTCGACCCATCAGCAGGCTTCTTATAACATTTTTTGCAATGGATGCATTTGATTTTTTCTCACCAGATTCAATGATTTCTCAAAGTCTTCCTATACATTTGACCTTTTTCTTGTATTAGTCTGGATTTGACTTCCTTGTTCATCCATCGGCGTATCTCCTTCTAAATCGATAGGAGATGTCATTGACGCATCTCCTAATGTAGGGTTTGAAACTTCATCTTGATGTGAGTGTGATGACATCTAACACACATCATAAGAGAGAATCAGTTTCTTAGAAAATTTGTTTCTATAAATAATTACGTAGTAACTTTTAATTTTAGATTGTCCAAACAACACGTCTAGACTCAAATTTTACGTACACAAATAGGGACATTCGAGACTCGGGTACCTGAATAGGGACACACACGGAGGGAGAGTAGGATTTTCGTGGCCACTTTCTCTCAATAAAAATTAATGATAAAAATGAAAATTAAAGAAAAATAATGATAAATGATTTTTATAAAAATCATTAACTTATGAGAAAGATAAGAACTATGATTAGGCGCATTTGGGCTATTCATTAGTGGGCCCATTATGTACACATGGACCACCTTTTTCTCATATGAGACAGGCTTTAGTAGTCGTCATGCAATATGTTTATGTTAACTTCTTATCATCATGATTCATGACCTGCTAGTTTACTATACTACACACAGTGCGTTGGAAAAGGCTTCATATCAACCTAAAAATCAACCTCAAACAAAAACTAAATCAAATCCATACAATAAACTAATAATCAAGACCCAACCCTAAATCAGCTCGAAAACAAATAAATCAGTCAAATTGGAATACTCGACATCCAAACACATAAAAACACCATAAAACATTAAAATAATGCAAATCATAATAAAAAAATAAGAGAGAAAAATGAGATTCAGAGCTCCCAATAAAAAATGGTTCTATCAAAATAAATCTAAAGAGGAAAATCAAGGGAGCAATGGAAAAATCACCTGTGTCTTGAAGGATTCGAAAGAATTCGCTGAAGAAGAAACTTGAGTTCGAGCACGAAGAAAGCTAGGGTTTTTTTTCCCCAACTCCTCGTATCTTAATTCGAGTGCCATTACTCATGAGATAGCTTAGTGGGTGATACCCCTACCATGGGGCCCACCTTGATGATTTATTGTATATCCACGCCATCCATCCATTTCTATATATCGTTTTAGGATGGAGCCCCAAAAATTAAGCAGATCCAAATCTTAGGTGGGCCATGACACAAGAAACAGTGGTGATTGAGTGACTCACCATTAAACAATTCAAAGGGCCCATAGTAAGGTTTTCTTAATGTTTATTTTTCATCCAACCTGTTGATAATGTCAAAAAGACCTGGATGAAGGGAAATAAAAATATCATCTTGATCTAAAACTTTTTTGGCCCATAAAACGTTTTTAATGATCATTATCACTATTTTTAGTGGTATGGTTTACTTGAGATTTGGATCTTCTTAAGGTTTAGAATCATACCCTAAAATGATACAAGAAAACAGATTAACGGAGTGGATATACAATAAATACATCAAGGTGGGCCCCACACGGTTAGCGTTACACCCACACGGTTAGGGTTACACCCGTGGGCTGATTATCTCCCGTGAGATTGGGAGATGAATCGGCGGATTAGGTGAGACCATGTATCCACCAGGGTGGGTGGGACCCTGACTTTGGGACCATTGTGATGTATGTGACTACATCTACACCATTCATTTGTATTGAAACTTCATTTTACAGCATGAACCAAAAAATGAAGCAGTTCCAAGTCCCATATGGGCCATAATATAGGAAAAGTGGTGATTGGCCATTAAAAACTTCCTATGGGCCACAAAAGCTTTGGATCAAGATGATATTTATGTGGCCTCTTCATCTATATGTTTGTGACCTTATCAACAGGTTGGATGGAAAATAATGGCAAACAAATATTCTAGTGAAATCAATGAAGTTTTCAACAGTAGAGATTCAATCACGACTGTTTCTATAGTGTGGTCCACCTAAGATATGAGTCAGCTTCATTTTTTATGTAATATCCTAAAATGATCTTTCAAAATGGTTAGACAGTGTGGACATAAGACACATACATCACTGTGAGCCCCACAGTCAGGCATCCACCCACCTTGGTGGATCCCGGTTGGCACAGGCTCACAGCCTGTCACCTAATTCGATCCATGATTTGCAGGAGTGAATTAGGTTTGTCCGAGTAACATCTTAGTGTGTGTTACCATAATCGTGTGAAGCCCAGCTTGATGTATGTTTTGTATATCCATGTCGTCCATCTGTTTGCCTCTATCATTTTAGTAGATTATTCAAAGTCTCAAGAAGATCCAAATATCAGATGAACCATACCACTGGAAAAAGTAATTAATAACTATTAAAAACATTTCATGGACCACAAAAGTTTTGGATCAAGCTTATATTTGTTTTTTTTCCCTTCATCCAATTTTTTTGACATTATCAACGGGTTGGATGGAAAATAAACATGACTAAAACCTTACTATTGCTCCTTTGAACTTTTTAATGGTGACGACACTCAATCACATTGTTTACTGTGTCATGGTTCACCCGAGATTTGGATCTGCTTAATTTTTGGTACCCTGTCCTAAAATGATATGTAGAAACGGATGGATGGTGTGGAATATACAATACATCATCAAGGTGGGCGCCGCGGTAGGGGTAACACCCACCTAGCTGTTACCCCCGGGTAACAGCCAAGTCGCGCCCGAGATTTGCATTGCAGCGCTGCTGGGTGAGACGATGGAACCAACCATGTGGGTGAGACCCTGATCGTGAGGCTCACCTCGATGTATATGCTGTAAATCCATGCTGTTCATCTGTGTTTCCAAACTATTATAGGTCATGGTCCTAAAAAGGAAGCAGATTAAAGCTTTAGGTAGACCACACCACAAAAATCAATGGTCATTGAACTCCCACCATTAAAAAATTCATAAGAGTACCTAAATTAAAAATCAGTGGTCAGATATTTCTAAAAGCAATAGACTAGTATAAATGGGGCGGTTCGGGTCGGGCGGAACGGGTTGGGGTACGGGTCGGGTCGGGCGGGTTTGGCATGTACCCTAAATCGTACCTAAATTAAAAACGGTCCAGCCACATCCAAACAAGACCGTACCGTTTTCTCTGTCGGATCGGGACGGATCGGGTTTCTACCGGGTCGGATCGGGCAGGTCGGGCGGGTTAACCGGTCAGATGTGCAGCCCTAGTTAGGACCGCTAAACTAACAGTGATGAATTATGGTAGAGTTTGGAGGAAGCTTTCCTTGTCAGAACAAAGGTATAGATTCCCATGCACGATGGAAAGACATCGCCAAAAAGCTAATACGTTGTTACTTTCTAAGGTGCATCCTCCCTTTTCTGTCCTTATCCAAAAAGTAAGGATGCCATCATGTACTCAGAGCTCATCAGGCTATATAGCATGATATGTATACTTCATCGGCCCGTAGTGATGAATTTATTTTATCCAAACTGTTCTATCTGTTTTCCAGCTCATTTTAAAGCATGAGCTCAAAATTGATGCATATCTAAAGCTTAACTGAACCACATAGGAAATAATGCAAATTGAACGCCTAGCATTGAAAATTTCCTGGGGGCCGTAGAAGTTTTGGATCAAGCTGATATTTGTATTTTTCCTTCATTCAGGTCTGTATGACCTTATAAACAGGTTGGATGACAAATAAACATCATTGTGTAGAGGCTAGGATGGTTTTAGTGGTGAACGGTTTTTTGTGTTGTGGTTTACTTGGGTTTTGGATATAATTCGAAGTTTATCTCATGCCATAAAAGAAAATAGAAAAATGGATGAACTGCGCACATAAAACACATACATCACTATGGACCCCACGAAGTATCCACACCATCCTAATGCGCGGTGAGCTCCTGATCACTACATAGTCCACATCCCAAAATTAAGGCTTATTTAACACTAAAGTGGGCCATCCTATAAATTGTATCTAAAATATCCATAAATCTATATTAAGTGGGCCTACCTGAGTAAGAACCTAGTATAATTTTCAGGTAATTCTTACATCCTATTGAGGCACAACGTGTCTAATGGATTGGATGAACACAAGAAGGGCACAATACGAAACAAATGGGGGCGCGGATAGGTTGGCGTGTTGTAATCCAAGGCAATCGGGTGGTGGAGGGGTGTGTAGAGATGAAAGTGGGAACTTTATTTTTACATTTTTGAACAGGTATGGGATGGGGTCAAATGTGAGAACAGAGGCTCGAGCGATTATAGAGGGGCTTACCCTATGTGTGGAGAGATGCTTCCAAAAAGTGTGGGTAGAAAGTGACTCGAAAGTGGTGGTAGAGACCCTTACCAAAGAAGGCAAAGCGTTATGAAGCTAATGGTATTGGCAAGTGGTCTCGCTTTAAAGGGCTGAAGAAGAGGGTGGAGGTAAGGGTATCCTTTATCCCGAGAGAGGCCAATGGGGTTGTGGACAGGCTGGAAAAATGGGTAAGCCGGTCAAACTTTAGAAGGATTTCGATGAATTTAGAGAGTGTGCTGTTAATGATAAGGGGCTCCCTGGTTCTTGATAAAACAGGGTTGGGTGTTGTTAGGGAAGGTTAATTGTAGGTAAAGAGTTCCTATGTTAAGTAGTCTCCTCGGTGTTGGCTGGGGCTACTTAAATTGTAAGATTCGACTATTGTGAATTAAAAAAAAAATTTTTTTTAAAAAAGAAAAAGAAAAAAAGAGTACTTTAATTTTTTGGTAATTCTTTCGTCCTGGTGAGGCATGTGGTATGAATGGTTAAATGTCATATAAACACAACAAGGTCCCTTTACAAAAAAAAAAAAAAAAAAAAAATGAGGACAATCCAGTCCCAACTGAAATTGCGTCGGTAGTCTAACATGAGACCACACTATGTGCAGAAGCTTATAATCATGACTAAGTCCTAAAGGGGGGAAGAATAAGACCACCTAAAAATTCTATGCCTAATTAAAACTATTTATCAATTCAGGAAAATAATACTTAAGCTTCCAAGTGAAGTGGGGTCCAATGACATAGACTATAATAAATGCAACAATAAAGCAACTAGTCTATATAGGGAGATGTGAAAATACAACTTATGTGTGCTTTATCAATCGAGAGCTCAACGTACAATTCAATAAAAGTATTTTTCATAATTCAATTAATCATGCACATTAGCATAAATAGAATTACAAACATATAAGCTAATCACAAACACATCGATAGAGAGTGGTTTGGTTTCCCTACTCTACTCCTGACGGATGCACTCTTCCCTCGAGTATACCGAATTTCACTGTCTTAAGAATTTTTAATAGGTTTATCCTTAACCTTTACAAAAAGTACACTTCCATCGGAGGCTCCCACAAAGACTTAGACATGTACACTCTCGTCGGAAGCTATATAAGGACTTAACAAACATACACTCCTGCTGGAGGCTTAAGGACTTATATGTAAACTCTCGCGAGAGTCCTACATAAGGACTTACACACGTATTCAACTCGTGTTGGTGGATATGCGGCCCTTCATAAGAACATACGCAAGTTTGGATCACAAACTTTATACTCAATCCTATACAAGGAAAGAGTACAAGGACTTATAATTGACAACCTCACTAGTCGGATTGACCCCATTTTGATGTGCCTTCTTAAGATGCTTCTTTAATACTCTCATGTACTTGAATTAGCTTCTCATGTGCTCTGCCGATCGTTGATGTGGATGTTTCATCTTCTTCGATCGTTTCCCTTGCATTTGATACTCTAATGAGGCAATAAAGTTAATGAGAGGAGTTTGATTGAATCTCTTATAACTAATGAGTTAGTTGGTTTTAAATGGGGATTCACTTAGATAGGCATTTTAGAGTCTTTAAACAAGATTTTACCTATAAGATTATATCTGAAATCTAGAGAATGTAAGATGTCTTGTTCTTCCACAAATGGAGCTTTGGAATGCTCATAATAGAGTGAAGAGTCACAAGAAAAAAGGCATGAATCTCTTTGGGTGAAGGCCTAAAAGTGTTGAAAAGTACTACGATATATTAGGGGCTTTTAATTCATTCAATACCATCATACTAACAAAGATCTAAAGTTTAAGTATTTATAAAAACAAGTTCTAATGAATCTATAATAGTCGGCTTCGATCGATCGGTAGATCGATTGAACTCAACCCAAGAGATCTATAACGGCTAATTTCTTGCCATTCTTGATCGATCAAGCTGGGCATCGATCGATAAAAAATTGGTCGATTTAAGTGTAAATGTTGCTAGATGTTTTTTTGTACTTTCGATTGATCGATCTCTTTCCTTCAATCGATCAAATTCAATCGACTAGGCCTAATTACTTACTAGTCTGTTTTGGACATTATCGATCAGTCGGCGTCAATCGATTGATATCAATCGACAGATTGGTCGATCGATCGAAGGATATCGACCAACTGTACAAAGATTTTTGTTGTCTTAGGCAGTTTGTTTTACAGTGCTCTGTTCGCTCGCCTCAAGTGTAAGGCTGCGATGTAGTAATAAAACTCGGTAAGACCGAGTCGATCCACAGAGGAAATAGAAACAAGCTTCCAAACTACTCCAGCAACTCAGTTTATGGAAGAAATTCAGATTCAATTGGGTATTTAACTAAAACAGCAACTTAATAAAAAATCAGAGATATAAATTACTAAGGCTTTCAAGGATCCACTTGTAGCAATCCTATGTCAATTCAGTCAATCCAAGTAGAGAAGCACAACCAGATTTGAAGTCCTATCTCTCATCTAGTTGGAAAATAAAGCATTCACACACATTCAATCCAAATCAAGTTGAACTTCCAAGTTCTAGTCCATTCAATCAATGTAGATTCAAATCCATAGCCTGCGGAGTAACAGCCATGCCTATGGACTATGGCCTGCTCAAGGATTACTATAATTCGAATCTAAACAAGCAACCTGTGATAATCTCAGAGAATTGCAAGGAATTCATGTCTTGGTACATGAACCTCTCATAAAACATCTCAAACTACCACTTTTGGAACTGAAACATAAGAAAAATCCAAACTTGAATTGAAAAATACTTGAATTGAACTGAATCCAACATAGAATTAGCTACAAGCTTCACCTCTCAGCCTTAGCTGAGAGGTTCTAGCGAGCATTGTCATGCTACAACTAAAATCTCTAAATAAAAGCATAAAACTAGAAAAACCCGAATAGGAGAGTTGCAGACGCTCCACGATCGCTTTCCCTCCTTAGAATCACGTTCCTTAGCTTCTCTGATACCCTAGGAAGAACCCCTAGGTGTCCTTTTATAGCAATCAACCTCCCTTGCGTCGGATTCTGCGAAAGATTACGCATTGCGCAACGTTTTTCGGAGTCCAGATTTTAGAAAGGACTCATGCTACGCAGAGCCGACCGGTCGGACTAAGCTTTTCAAACAGTCCAGGGAGTGCTGCCGACCGGTCAAGACCGATCGGACAGACCTGCCCAACAGTCCAGCGTGCCTACCCGACCGGTCATGACCGGCCGGGCTTTGTTTTGCTTCGTCCAGTGAGCATGGCCGACCGGTCATGACCGGTCGGCCCTTCATCAATATGATCAGGCAAACCGTGGCTGACCGGTCAAGCCGGTCAGCCCTCTTCAAATTGTTCTTCTTTCTTTCTTTTCTTCTCTTCTTTCTTCTTCTTCTCCTTGCTTCTTCTATCTTCGGTTCTCTTTCATTCTTCATCCAATGACTCCAAGGGCTTTCTTTTAATCCCAATTGAATGAAGTCGCTTTCATCCCTTGTAATCACAAAACATGTGTTAGGTGGGCCTTTAAACCATGAAAATCATGTAAACCATGTCGTGTAATGGGCAAAGCAATGTATAAATAGGAGGTTCAACACACCCCCCAACCAGCTTTTTGCTAGTCCCAAGCAAAACATGCGTGAATAAGTTCAAACCTCCAAATCCAACTCTCTCTCAGAAACCATGTTTCTATCCATTCCAAGACATATAAGTATAAAATTTGGAAAAATTTGGTGATAGAAGCTAAAACCTTGAGCTCTCAAAACATAAGAAGTGTCTACATGAAATTCCCGCTGATTGATTGATAAATAGAAGAACTCGAACAAATTCAACCTAGTGTGCATAGTGAAAGTTCTTCTCATGAGTTCCTGGAATCATCTTCTTCATAGATTAAGTAAACCAATGATTTTAAGGTGCACAGAGCAGCAGCAAGCCTATGACAGGAATTTGCCTTACCGTCCTTCCGACGGCTTTCACACTACGTCCCATTTCCGACTTTGGTTACGGTTCGACCATCCCCTGTTGGTAATAGGTAGCCCTTTTCGGAGTTTTCCACCATTTTTTCCTTCCCGATTTCATCATTTCTTTCCTTTTTCTTTTAAATTAGATAGGATTTTTAGAAATCCGTATCTTCTGTTATTTTCCCATGGACAAGGATGGACAAAATACCCCAACTTGGCTGCTCAACACCTTTAAATCACAGTCTAGCTAATCCACAAATCACATAACCCTGTCACTCATGAAAATCGTGTAATGTGAACTTGGTGCAAAGGTGTTCAAATTTTTCTATCAATCACAACAATAGGGGAACTATCATATAAAACCATTATGTTGAGAGAAATTCAAAACTACAACAT
>PVNU02002249.1:0-73791 GCA_003013855.2 Liriodendron chinense
TAGATGATATCAGTCTTATAACTCCTTTCATTTGGATCATTATGGAGTAAGTAGGATTTTCTTGAAGTGCTTGTTTGTTTGGTCGGTGGTATAAGTTTTTTGGATGTAAAATGTCGTGATTTTATAATACCTGGATTTCTCAATACTAGAATCAAGCACTAAGCATGTCCTCAGATAAAAGTAAGGGATGGGTGTTAACTAGTTCACACCAGCTGTTGGCTCTTTGGGCCTGGCCTGTTGTGAGCCAGGTCCTAGATAGCCAATTGTGTCAGGTCAGATCTGAAAGTTCGAGCTAGGTTAGTAATTGGTCTAGGTGCAGGTCAAGGGAAATAGTACAATGGGTCCAGTCTAGGCTTTGGTCAAGGTCACTAGTTCATCGCGTCTGGTCCAGGTTTGTTCTAGCCACATGTTAGATGTTACTAATAATGCATATTAATCATGTGTATATATACACATATATAGTATCTTTAATGCTTCCTGGTAGCAATTGGTCCCAAACTTGGGTAGAAGTGGAGGATTAATCCAATGTTGTTCTTTAAAAAGATTGTTCGGCTCTATGGTGTTCGAAAGACCACCATCTTTGATCGAGAGACACAGTTTGTGAGCCACTTTTTACGAACTTGGTGGAAACACATGGGTATTAAACTCCAGTTTTCAAGTTCCCATCATCCACAACCGACTACCAAACCAAAGCTGTCAACCAATCTCTTGGTAATCTACTCTTAAGTTTGGCAAGTGACTACCCCACGACATGGGATGTTGTCTTAGCTTAAACTGAATTTGCCTACAACAATTCTACATGCCGATCTATTTAAAAGACTATTTGAAGTGGTTTATGGAATAAACTTGAACCATATCTTGGATCGTGTACCTATTCCTAACCGGGAAAGAGTATCATGGAAGTCGAAGAATTTGTTAGTCACGCCCAAAAGGTCTAAGAATATGTTTTAGCTAACCTAAAATGCTAATGCTCGGTATAAAGAATCCGTTGATGTTCATCGTTATCACTTGGAGTATAAAGAAGGTAATTTGGTTATGATATACTTGAGGAAAGAGTGATTTCTAACAAAAACTTATCATAAATTGAAGAACAAGAAGATTGGTCAATGCCGTATCTTTAAGAAGATCAAACCAAATACATATCGGCTGCAACTACCTGACGGAATGGCAAATTGCCGATCTATATCCATATCATAACAATTTAAATTAATCTCGACCGAGCCTTGAAGATTTAGGCATGCATTCTCCAATTAGCTCATTTGAAATTATTGATTTCATCGATGTACGGTTCATGAGTACAGGACAAGGTACTTGATGCCGATCCAACACATATGAAAGGGGAAAAAATGACACAAGCAATAATTAGAGAGAAAAAGAAAGATTTATTGCTTTGATTGGAAATGGAGGTGACAATACACTATAGATGGCTTGGGGATTCACTCACCCAAGGTTGGGGATTCACTCACCCAAATACATGAGGACTCGCTCTCAATGATCAAGATATCTCACAAAAAGAAAAAAAAAAAGAAAAAAGTAAAAGAAAAAAAAGAAGGAAATACACTAAATACCTTTTCTCCCATACAAAACTCTATTTATAGGGATGAGGGGATTTATCATGAGAGAGAGAGAGAGAGAGAGAGAGAGAGAGAGAGAGAGATTTAAATGGGGTGCGGCTCAAGGTAGCTGCTGCATCAATCTCCCCTTCATCAAAAGAACTCGTCCTCGAGTTCGACTTGAAGATCCTCTTCCACAACTCTGTCCAAATTTCTCAATTCCTCTTCATTGATCCAAGTATCTTTAGATTGGGGCTTGTCCTTCCAATGAACAAGATATTGAGTGTAAGCACATTGCCTTGTACTCGTGGACCATATGTCAATGATATCAATAATTTCTAATGAGCCAATTGGAGAATGTATGCTCAAATCGTCAAGGCTTGGCGGAGATTGTTTTTGATCACCGTGATAGGGATAAAGGTCGAAAATGTTGAAGGTGGGACTAATCTCCATTCCTTCAGATTTTTTCAATTTAATACGCATTTGGATTGATTTTCTTAACGATATGGTGTGGCCCAATCTTCTTCATGTTCAATTTATAAAAAGTACCATTGGAAATCACTCTTTTTGCAAGTATGCTACAACCAAATCACCTTCTTTGAACTCTAAGTGGCGGCGATGAACAGTGAGGGCTTCTTCGTACCGATCATCAACACTTTTGATGTTGGCTTGAACTTGTTCTTGGACTTTTTGGATGTGGTTAACGAGTTCTTTGGCTTCTATACTACTCTTCTCGAGTTAGGAATTGGTACTTAGTCCAAGATATGGTTCGGTTTTTTTTTTTTTTCATAAACCACTTCAAATGGAATCTTTTGAGTAGATTGACACTTAGAGAGTTGTTTTAAGCGAATTCGGCTTGAGGCAAGACAAGATCCCATTGTCGTGGGTGGTCACTTGTTAAACATTGAAGTAGATCACTAAGGGATCAGTTGACAACTTTGGTTTGACCATTGGTTTGTGGATGATAGGCACTTGAAAATTAGAGTCGAGTGCCCATATGTTTCCACAAAGTTCACCAAAAGTGACTCACGAACCGTGTGTCTCGATCGGAGGTGATGCTTCTTGGAACACCATGAAGCCAGACGATCTCTTTAAAGAAGATGTGAGCAATGTGAGATGCATCGGTATCATTTCTACATGGGATAAAATGTGACATTTTAGAAAAGCGATCGACTACCACAAAGAATTGTAGCCTCATATTCTTGGCTGCCCAAGCACAAAATCCATACTAAGTCTTCCCATGGATGAGATGGTATAGGCAATGGTTGGTATAGTCCACAATTTTGTTGCGTATCCTTAGCTCTTTAGCATGTCATGCCTTTACGAACAAACCATTCTACATCTTGGTTCAACTAGGCCAAAAGTAACGCTCGCGGACCATAGCAATTGCTTTAGCCCGACCAAAAGGACCCCCCAAGCCACCACCATGTAGCTTCGACTATGATTTAGTGTTGTAGGGACCCTTCGGGAAGGCACAATTGGTTACCTCTAAAAAGGTACCCATCCATAGTGTCATAGTTTTCATTTTGCTCATTTTTACTCTCTTCCCAAATCTTTCCAAAGTATGGGTTAGTTTTGTTATTTTTCCGTAGTATATTAAATCCAATCACCTCAAAAGACAAAGTCTTGAGGAGATAAGATTTCTGACTAAGTGTATGCACAACTTTGTTCATAGTGAACAGTATTGGCCTTGTTATGAAGCATGAAGGTATACTCTTGTAAATAGGAGACCCACTTAGCATGCCTAGAATTAAGTTTCTTTTGAGCATTGAGAAAATGGAGAGCCTGATAATTTGAGTATAACACAAACTTCTTGTGTATTAAGTAGTTACGCCAAAGCCGCAAGGTTTGCACAATGGCGTAGAACTCAACATCATAGGTAGAGTGACACTTCTTAGCATCGTTGAGTTTCTCACTAAAGTAGGCAATTGGGTGTCCTTTTTGGCTTATGAAGGCCCCAATACTTATGTGGGATGCATCACATTCTACCTCAAATACTTCCTTAAAATTTAGTAAGGCAAGCACGGGTGCTTTGGTTAGCTTTTCCTTGATTAAGTTAAAATTCTCTTAGGCTTCTTGAATCCAAGTAAAGTCTTTAGCCCTTAAGTTGGTCACGGGGGCAATAATCCTACTAAAGTTATTCATAAACAACCGATAGAATGTGGCTAGGCCATGGAAGCTTCGCAGTTAGGTAACCGATTTTGGAGTTGGTCACTCCACAATTACTTTGATCTTCTCCTTATCTACTTTGTCGCTTTTGGATGAGATAACATAGCCCAACAAGACTATGTTGTTGACTACGAATGAGCACCTCTTGAGGTTGATATATAACTTCTATTCACGCAAAACTTGCAACACTTGATGCACATGGTTAGTATGCTCACAAAGAGAAGAACTAAATATAAGAATATCATCAAAGTAAACAATCACAATTTTTTTTTGACAATCCAAATGGCATGACTAGCCATTCATAAACGCCTTCTTGAGTTTTAAAAGTGGTTTTTCATTCATCAACCGGTTGGATATGAATTTGATGGTATCCACTTTTAAGGTTAATTTTTTTAAAACACTTGAGCACCATGTAACATGTTCGACATGTCATCAAGTCAAGGAATTGGAAAACGGTATTTTGTTGTTATCTTGTAGATATCTCGACTATCAACACATTCTCCAAGTTCCATCTTTATTTAGAGTGAGTAGAGCGGGTATCGCATATGGACTAAGGCTCTCTTGGAATAAGCCATTTCTTTGGTAGCCTTTCCACTTGCCTTTGGAGATTGGCATGCTTCGTAAGATAATGCGGTAATGTGGCAAATTTAGCAATGTAGCATATGGCACTAAATCCATTCAGTGTTGGATGTCACGCATCGGTGGTAACCCATCTGGAAGATCTTTGGGTGTAATATTGGAAAACTCTTCCAAGTTCCGAGAGTTTCACCATGCATTTGGGTATTTCTATCACTTCTTCCTTAGGGATGACTTGGACCACAAGTGCATAGACAAAGACCATTCCTTATAAGTCTCTTCAAAATGTTTTAGAGACAAAAGATTAACTTGTTGCTCCTTAGAGATATGAAGAGGGACTTCCTTTAAATGAGTCCATACATATTTTACTTCATTGAGAGAGAGAATAAACACTTTTTGCTCATCATTATGAACATCCCGGTCATATTGCCATGGCCGTACAAGTAAAATTTGGCAGCATCCATAGGTAAGACATCCAACCAAAGTTCATCACAATACTTACCAATGAAGAATTTCACCAAACATCTTTCATTAATAGGGACTTCACCTCCCTTTTGAACCAAGAAATTTTGTGATTAGGATGCCTTTCACATTTTAATTTTAACTTATCGACCATTTCCTTGGCAACTACATTTTTAAAACTACCCGAATCAATCAAAACTAAACATTTTCGGCCATAGGCAGTGCAAAAAATATGAAAAATATTACCGCGTAACCAACCGTCATTTTCTTGGATTTTAGGAGCAGCTAGGACTCGTCTTATGACAAGACTTTCAGAATCGTAAACAATTGCATCATCATTTTCATCAATTAGATTTAATTGGTTGCTAACTTTTTTTTAGGACACTCGTAAGCCAAATGCCATTTTTCTTCACATTGAAAACATGCATTACATCGAGTTCTCTCTCACATGGAGTGGTTGTACTCTCCTTAGTCTCTTTCCCATCATGTCAGTTTGGGCATTCGGCAGACTGCGTAACAAATTTCTTGTCTTTGGAGGTTTCAACATTTGAACCCTTCTCAAAACGCCTAGAAGAAATCCTTTTTAATTTTTCTTCTGCTTTTAAAGCCTTTTAATATGCCTCTTCAAGATTACTTAGGTGATGTAAACTTAACTCATCATGGATAGATGATTTCAAACCACTCAAGTATCTTGCTACCAATTAATCATTGGTTTCTTATAAATTTATTCGGCTGAAATATTTATAAAGTTCTTTGGTATAATTAGCCACGTATTTGATCATTCCTTTGTCAAAGATGATGAAACTTTCGATGTAAAGTTTGAGAATAGTCAAGGAGGAATTTATCATCTAACTTTAATTTGATTTCGGCCTATGTATTAATTCGCCGAGTTCCTTTCCGTTCATGACTTGGTATTATTGCAACCAAACTAAGGCATGACTTTTGAGTATTATAGTAACAAATTTGGTTTTCCTCTCTTCCGACAATTCTGTCCACTAAAAAAAGTTTACCATCAAAGTCGGAAACGTCCACCCAAATGCACTTATCGGCATTTTCTAAAACATGTGTAAGTCGTTCCATTGCTCAAGTTGATTGCGACGGAGCTTGTCGTGACGGAACTTGTTGCGATAGAGCTTTAGTAGAGCTGGAAGAGTTGGAGAACACTTCTTCATCGAACATATCGGGGACATCGAATGGTGGCCACATATGTGTAGGAGGTTCCATAGCTTCATTCGCAGGGCTTTGATAAGGTAGCCTACGCAAAACCTCTTCCATCATACGTTGAAGGTGGTTGTTGGCTTCTTTTATTTCCTCTACTTTAGCACGCACATGGACATCTTCCAAGTAGATCCATACGGTGGCGTTGGCCTCGTCCTCACACCATGAAGATCGACTTGCTCTAATACC
Source organism: Liriodendron chinense (assembly GCA_003013855.2). Lineage (NCBI taxonomy): Eukaryota > Viridiplantae > Streptophyta > Magnoliopsida > Magnoliales > Magnoliaceae > Liriodendron > Liriodendron chinense. The sequence goes on from PVNU02002249.1 coordinate 6,168, forward strand.
AAATGATGCCGATCCAACACACAAGAACGAGAAAAAAATACAAGCAAGAAGTAGAGAAAAAAGGAAGATTGATTCCTTTGATTGAAAATGTAGGTGACAATACACTATAGATGGCTTGGGGATTCACTTACCCAAGGTTGGGGACTCACTCACTCAAGTACAAGGGAACTCACTCACTCTCAATGATCAAGAGATTGTAGAAAAAGAAAAAGAAAAAAAAGAAAGTGGAAATACACTAATACCTTTTCTCCCATACAAAACTTTATTTATAGAGGGGGGAATTATCATTAGAGGAGAGGAAGAGAGAGAGCTGTTCGAGGGAGTGGGAGGAGAGAGAGAGCCATTGGAGGGGAGAGAGAGAGAGATGTTGGGGGGCAGGCAAGGCAACTGTAGCATCTGTACCTGCCCTCAATTTCTTGTCCATTGAAGAACAATCCCTGATATGAAGATACTTGGATCAACGAAGAGGAGTTGTGAATTCTTGACAGAGAATTGTAGAAGAGGTTCTCCAAGCCAAACTTGAGGACGAGTTCTTTTGATGAGGGGAAAACTGATGTAGCCTTGGGAGTGGGGCCAACGATCACCTTGAGCCCCACCCCCATTCAAATTCCTCTCTCTCTCTCTCTCTCTCTCTCTCTCTCTCTCTCTCTCAGGCTCCTCCCCCATTCAATCTCCCTCTATAATTTGAATTTTGTAAGAGAAGAAGAATATAATGTGTTTCATTTCCCCCCCCTCCTTGTGAGATCTTTGGATCCTTTTTGAGAGAGTGAGTCCTCTTAATGCGGGGGCATTTTCACGGTCCGGGCTCGAGTGGGGCGGCCTGTGCGACTCGGGGGCACACTCAGGGTGGGCGGCTTGTGTGGGGTGGGTGGCTTGTGCGACTTAGGCCCCACCCGCGCAAGTGGCCCGTGCGACTCGAGCCCCAACTTTGTGACTCAGGTGGCTCATGTGACGCGACCATGCGACTTGGGGCCCACGTAGGAGGGTTCGACCGAGGCTTGGCCTAGCTTGGGCTATGAGATAAAAGGATATTCTGTGCCTCCCCCATCAGTTCTAGAGCTTTTGGTGAGTTGGTCGGATGTTCTGCGTCACCTCTCCTGTAGTTGGGTGAGTAAATCCCCAAGTTATCTATTGTTTTGCTACCACAATTGTAAATCAAGCAATCTTCTTCTTCTTTTGTTTTTTCTCCTCTCTCTCAACTACTTGCTTGAGTGCTTTCTTCTTTCTTGCCCGTTGGATCGACAACAGATATGAAGAGCAAAGAGGAAACAAAGAAGAAATTATGAGATAGAAGAGAAGAAAATGATGAAAATCATAGTGAAATCTACTATGATACCATGCGGAATTATGTAGAAATGAAAAGAAATAGAAAAGAGAAAGAAAATGGAGAGAATGAATTAGGGCTACACACCCCCACCTTCTCTCTTATAATAAGTAAAAAAGAAAAAAAAGTAAAAATCCAAAAACTACCACTCACTTGCAATATGACATTTTAATATTAAGTGTACCTAATTGAGTAAATAAAGAAAGATAAGGATAAACTGAAGACTAGGTGGCTCGTACCACTGTGCGGCCTCTTGTTTCATTCATCTTGGTATGGCTCACATCCACAGTCATTAATAGGTAGTATCTTTGCTTGAGTATATAAATTGTAACAAATAGTCCATAAATAAGAGCTAGTAGAGGGAGAGAGATGAAGAAAATATTCTCTTAGCTTCTTTCTTTTCTTACTCTCCATGTCTTCCACAATGTAGTCTCTTGACTTTAACATGGTATTAGAGCCATGATACCTTAATAATTTCACCCATTCTTATTTCCAATCTGTATTATTTTCTCTTCCGCATTATTCCTTCTTTCAACCTTGTCATGAAGTTGTAAAGGGTTGTCCCTCACCGGTAGATCTAATAGCCTCTTTAGATCCGCCTAGGAATAAAATAGGCCCTATTGTGTGTGTATTCAATAACAGCAATGGTTGCCATAATGGTCACTGTAATTACTGTTATGATACAGGTCGTAATGCCATTACAACAATTTTTTATTATTTTTTATTTATTTATTATTTATTTATAATTGTATCGGCCCCCTAACGGGCCATTATGGGCCACTTTTTTCGTAACAACCATTATGGCCCTGTAACGCCTAATGTTTTCCATCATTACCATTACGTAATGGCTGCTGCATAACCTTTTTTGAATACCTTGCTTGGTGTTAACAGCCACTGGAATTGCTTTCAATTCAAATCCCAGCCATGATAGTCATTAGAAGTGCAATCAACTTCTCCCCCAGTCTCTGGAATCATTGGCAACCTTGACACATATGATATACATGCTTCAACTTGAGGGGGAGTGTGAGAGGACAAAGACTTGTGAGTACGTGTGAGAGTGCACATGTGAGATTACACAGTGTCTTCATGTTCTGTAATGCATTGTATACTGATGAATATCTTTTAAGATTTGGCAATATCTTTTATTGTTAGTATCTTTTTAAGATTGGTAGTTTCTTTAATTGGTCTTATCAGTTGAACAAATTGTCTACAAAAAGAGCTAGTAGAGGAAGAGAGAGATGAAGAAGATACTCTCCTCTCCTCTTCCTCTTTACGTCTTCCACAATGTAGTCTCTTGTGTTTAACCTGATTGACAAAATAGGATTCATTAAACCGACCAAAAATAGGGGGGACAAGGCTATGATTATGATGATATATGTATTAAAAATCATTAATATAGTGCAGAAATCCAATACCGGGCTGGGCTTGAGGTTGACAAAGTTATAAATGGGTCATGTGAATATGTGCTTTGTAGAAGAGATGATGAGTCTGTGAACCATCTCTTCCTTCATTGTTGGGCTACTTGAGAGCTTTGGGCTCACTTTCATCAGATATTTAGAGTCAGTTGGGACATTTAGAGTTAGTTGGGTCATGGGTGATAGACGCTACAATTTAGAGATTATTGAGTGTTGGTGGGCTGAGCCTTTCTTGAGGCATGGAAAAATGATATGGATGTCCCATCACCCATGTGCTATTTTGTGAGTCTTATGGAAAGAGAGGAATGCCAGGATTATCAATGGCAAAGTTTTCATCCTCTCCTCCCTCAAATATGGCATCACTTCCATGGTTCTTGATTGGGCTATGTTGTTGCTAGAATTCTTAGGGTTGTCCTCTGAGGCGATGAGAAGGGATTGGGATTCTATTGTATTTAGCAAGCTCTTGTTTTTGGGCATGCTTTTCCCTTAGGCTGTTTTTTTCCCCCTTGCAGCCTGTCTTTGCGCTTGTGCAGGGCAGGGTGATGAGAGGGTCACCTCTGCATTTTGGGCTTAGCTTGGGCTTGGACTTGGGCTCTGGCTGACCATGTTGTGTGCTAGACCACATTACAGCCTACTTTTCTTGTGAGAAGGAAACAATTGTTTGAGATATGGAATTTTCAGAACAACGAACTACATTTATTTTTAAAAAGACTGGCAATCTATTATCTCTTACACTTCTACTTTAACCGTAAAATCTATGTGATGCAGGAGCCCTTCTATCAGCCTAGATACCATTTTGAAGAGTTTAGCTGCTGAAACCACTTCCAGGAATCAAGTCAAGAAGTCATTTTACACAAATGTTCCTAGTGCATACATGGAAGCTGTTCAATGTTTGGTTGTCCCAAAGATAGGAATTGATTTTGAATCAGAGAAAGAACATTACCATGTGAAGGTATTTCTTTAGCTTTCTACCTCTACGATACCTTCTCCATGTTACCTATCATCATTGTCTAGAGGAAGCCATTGTGCTGATCAAAGCTGCATTCGGATGCTCTATTGAATTGGAAACAGTAATTAATTCAATAAAGGCCTGTTTGTATAGAAAATGCAAACAGTTTGCATTGACAAGACATGTGCAACTGTTTGGGAAGCAGCAGATGCTGCAACAAAGTGTTTGCATTTGCTTTTCCCTCAACAAGAGAGTACATCCTTTTTTTTTTTTTTCCTGCAAAAAGTCAAATGGGGGGAAAAGAGTCTGCCTCTGATGTGATGTTTCAAATGACAATTTTGGAGGGAAAAAGGTTTCCCTTTGTGGGATCATTGCAAATGCAAAGGAAAAGCATTTTCAAGGACTTACCTAGCAAAACAAACAAATGCAAAGCGTTTTCTTCTTCTAGTGCTGGTGCCAGTTTATTCCCTCTTATGTCACTTTTCCCCCCCTTGCATTCTCCTAGGTTACCTTCAATCCTAACAGGCCCTAAAAGAAATGACCAAATTGCAATTACATTTTCTGACTTGTCAAAAATTAAGTGATTTTAAACAGGGCAAGAGGGAGGGTGATTGTATGGGCTTTAAGGGTTCCCCAACTCAGGGGTTGTAATCTGAAGAGATATGGGGTTTGTGGAGGGCTCCCCCCCTTTCTCTTCTGGTGGGGAAGAGGGACGGTTCCTCATCATCCCTTCTCCTTTCATTCCTTTTTGTATCGGCTTTAAGGGTTCCCCAAGTCAGAAAATGATTATGTTATCACATCTCTCCGTAGGGACCAGAGACTGGATAAGAGAGACAATAGCCATAATATTTTCTCTCTTCAAAGAGGTCCCTCATTTCCATACTATAAAGAAGGCTTCAATCAACCTGGCGTGACCCACTGCAAGTCTAAGAATGCCAGGAATCTCCCCTTAGGAAGGTTGCAGTGGTGCAATGGATGAACAGATTCGCTGCTTCTGCATCATTTAGGCAAAGGGAGCAAAAATTAGTAATGGTCATGTTCCTCTTTCCAAGGTGGTCAAATAACCAGGATCTTATCATTTGTGGGTGGCCATCCAAACACTAACACACTTGTGGGCTAGGGTCAAGTTTTGAGCATGTGCTAGAAGGATTTGATTGGGAATAAGGCTGATTTTTCTCTCCTCCACATCCACCTATCTGCATATCCGGTAGAGAACACCATTCCCACAATTCTCACTGTGCTAAAACACCGGGATATAAAATGTACTTAATTAAATGATATCCATAGTGTCTTGCAAATTCAACTTGAAGCGGGCTATCACCACGACAAGTATCTTGGGAGACCTATCACCACCTTCCAAATGCTTGATGCTTTGCACAAGGATGAGCTAGAGGTAGGCTAACCACAACTTGGGTGTTGCATTTAGATGAAATCATTTGCTTCCAAAGATAATTGTCCTTGGAACAAAATATCCATAGCCATTTACCAAGTAAAGCCTGTTCATCATTGTAAGATCTTTAACGCCCGTACCCCCAACGACTCGCGAAGATCAAATTGCATTCCATGCAATTGAATGGAATTTATGTTTGTGTCCATAACTCTCCATAAGAAATATCTTTGAATTTTTTCAATACGGCGGGTCACACACATGGGGCACTAAAATAGAGACATGAAGCATACTAGCATATTCGACTAGGTGGCTTTAACAAGGTTGATGCTGGCAGATAAGGAAATATTTATCAAGCTGATAATATTTCTTTTCGATTCTCTTAATCACCGAGTCCTATAGCCGCTTGGTAGTTTTGCCTACGGAAAGAGGCAACCTAAGGCAAGAAGGAAAATGGTCCGTGTTAGATCCAATCAGCCATCTCCTCCACCCCCTCCCGCTGGAGATGACTTCCTAACACTTCGCTCGTGTATTAATTTTTGGCTTGAAATGATTTCGAAACTTCCAAATCACTTTCTGACGAATAGTCACTTTGTGAAACATCTAATCACTTTTCAAAACATCTAATCTGTCATCTGCTTATTGAAGGTGAGATACTCGGAAGGTGTCTTCTGCTAATAAAAAAACCACTAATCAGTCCTGTCCCTATTGTTTTGTCTATCTTCCTGCAAAGGGCTTTAGCAATCACCACAAATAAAATAGGGGATAAGGTCTTTTTGTGATCCCTTTGGTCACCTTGAAAGAAGTGCTTAAGGGAACCATTAATAGCTGACCAAGTAGCGTGCTGATGAAACATAGGCAGAAATCCATTGCCTCCATTTTACTTTAAAATATAGTTGCACGAAGTGCGAAGCAAAGTGGCAACAAATTTGTGCATGAGAGTGGTGAAGCATCTGTTTCAAAATGTTTTCAAGTATAAATAGTAAGGAAGTGGGCGCACTAGTCTGAAGTGTGATTCGAAGCAGAAGCTGCGCTTGGTGAAACGGATTGTGCAACTAAGCTCCAAAATGAAACATATAGAGCATGCATTGCAAAAGTTTTCAATCCTCATAATCATAAGCTTTCTCCATATCTAGTTTGCAACCCACACTTGGATTACCGCTCTAAATCTTTAGTTGATGCATTGATGGGCAATCAATGGCTGGTCAATAATTTCCCTTCCAAAAAGTAACGCCCCTTGCTGAGTACATTCCGGAGTCTAGTTGTAAGAATCTTCGCCAAAATTTTCTAAGGTCTTCTAATCATATTTTATTTGTCTGAAATCTTTCAAACACAAAGCACCATCCTTCTTGGGAATGAGAAATACAAGGGATGCACCCAAATCTTTAGGTTGATTCCTCTATCATGAAATTCTGAGACGAACTCTACCAACTCCCCTTTTACCACCTCCTATAAGTCTTCAGAGAAAGTTATTGGATAGTCATCAGGACTGGGGTCTTATCACCTCCTAGGCTATCCACAGCCTCTTTAACCTTCACCAATTGAGCGTTTCAACCAAGCTGTTTCTTCCTTATTTGATTCCCTTGAGGCCCTCTGATGCAGGATGCCCTAATTGTGATGCATGTGTATGAACATATATAATCCAGCGGAAATAAAGGACAATAATAATAAAAAATTCAACATCAACCATCATAAACTAAGAAAACCACAAAGAGACATGCAATGGAGCGGGCCATCATCACAACCACGAAGTAAGAAATTCAAATAATGCATAGGTTGGATCTGACGAGTGATGGAACCTCCCGATCTTGCATGGTTATAACCCAAGCACCCAATGTGAATCACTAGTCCGAGGGATCAAAGGATTTCTCGGATTAGGGATTTGAAAATCTGAGGTATTGGGGTTTTGGATCAATTCTCAGATTTAGGGTTCGAGATTTGTGAGAGAATAGAAATAGATAATGAAAGAAAAATAAGTTTACCTTAGAAGAAGGTTGGAGGGGCACAAGAAGAAAAGAAAAGAAAAAGATCGGAGAAGAGAAGATGAAGATCCACAAGAGAGAGAGAGAGGGAGGAGGCACCAAAAGGCTTTCTTTCATTTAATCAATAACCAAAATTTGAGTTTAGGGCTTAGCCCACTTTAAATAAGTAATAAGAAAACATAAAAGTACCAAAATACCCCTAAAACTTGAGCAAAACGTAATAAAAAAAAAAACAATTTGCGCGGAGGTCGGGCACCCGATCGGTTGCCTCGAAGTAGGCCGAAAACCTCTAGTGAGTTTCGGGCGCCTGAAGGCTGTGGTTGGGCGCCCGAAGACAGTGAAAAACGTCCAGCAAGCTTTTTAGCTTCAGTCGGGTCTTCTTCATCCTTCTTCACACGTGTCATCCCAATGTGGGGTCTTCTACGCATTCAACCACGTGTGAATGAATGGTTTTCAATGCTCTTCAATAGTCGCCTAACCACAAGGAAGATGCTTGTGGTGTGCGCTTTCTTCGTTGGTAGACCTTGAAAGGTCTTGTGTCCCCATCACCCTCCAGCCACCCCTGTGCCAAGAGGAGATTTGAGTAGTAATCAACAATTATGTTACATATTTCTTGCCTATCTTCCTCCTTTCTACCATTGACATCTAGGTTATGAATTCTACCTTGTCTCTTCCTAACATATAGTGATGAAGCATTTGGTTTTCTTATCTCCCTCCTTAAGCTAGGTAGTCCGCTAGCATTGCTTCCACATAATTTTCTCGTTTAGTAATTTCCTCTTATACTCAGTTTCTAACACGCCCTTTTTAGCCTTTTCCTCCCCTGATAATTTGAGAGACTCTTGTTTGGAATTCAGCGCAATAATCTCCTGCAATATATCAAAATTTGCCTTTTCCACAGACCCAAAAGTGATTGTGCCCCCAAACTTTAATGGACTCTTTTAGGTTCTTAAGTTTCATTGTAAGTCTGAAACCATTCCACACTTGCATTGTAGTAGTATTTCACCATCATGAACTTCGATGGCAAATCCCTCTTCTTTTAGCCATGCCAGTCAATCTGAATGGTATAGCGCCTCAGAATTCTTCATTCAAATCTAGGATGATTGGACAATGATCGAATGTTGACCGCAGAATCCGATACTCTAAGACCCCCAGACTTTGTTCTTCCCATTCCCCATATATAAAAAATCCGTCCAACCTAGACATGGAAAGAGACTCTTGGTTATTAGACATGTATTTTGCATCCACCCTTAGGAAGATCAATGACCTCATGACTATCAGCCCAATCTGAAAATTCCTTCATACGTGGAGTGATTCTACTGCCTCCTCGCCTCTCGTACAAGAAATGGATGACATTGAAGTCCCGGCACACAACACCGTGATGTTACTATGGATGAGATTGCAATTACCTTATTATTCATATTGAGGGAGTAGAGCCAAATTGCGATGTTGTTACTTTAGTTGTTCATGCTCATCCCGAATACTAAGGTAACTGCAATTAATCATTTGCTTTTGGTTCATTCGTTTATCAAAGACAGCCTAACTCAGTTGGCTAAACACTTCTTAAACCTTTGATATTCCGTGCAGGTGTATGACAAATCCCGACCAGATGCAACTATTTCATGCAAATGTTCTATTGGAAAACATGGAAAACTTGAATGCCACAAGGTCAGTACTATACATCTCTCTAACTAATATTTGTGCCCGGATATATTTACTTTCATGCTTATGTTCCTAGAATTAAACATTTCTTCTATTGAAAGCTACAATCTTCCCTCAATTGGTAGGCCTGAAACATGTTACCCATGACTTTTGGGATAATTCCATTTCTGGATTTGTTTCAGATTTTTTTTAATGGATGTAGCATGATGTATGCCAAGTCCTACCCACAGAATCAAATACCAGATTCAATTTGTCTTCAATGAGTTGAGTTGGTTCTCTCCATCTCTGCCTGCTGTGGTTAGTTTCAACCCATTTGGTCTGTGATGGGCTCCACTTCAGTCCATAAAGAATTGCAGATTGAAACTGAGATCTAAATGCATGGCCCTTTGGTTTTGGTCATGGCCAAGTTGGCCATGGAAACCAAAGTCTTTAATCCTTCCACCAATAATGAGCTTTAAAAATTAGTGGTGTACATTGGACAGGGGACATGCCTTCTTGTTGAGATTGAATATTGATCATTTTGACAAGTATAAGCATTTAATTATATATAGAGCTCATTGCATTATTTACTAATGGAAATGATTTTAATTTGTTGAGATGTGATTAACCTTGCCCGCAAGACATGTCTAATTATAGAAGTAAAATGATTTCTGTTCTATTCATGTAAAATGTACAGAACCCTTATACATGTATGTATGTCGCTGGTGCATTCCTACACACTCATGTGTTGTGTTTATCCCAAGCACATTAACTGACCTGTAAATATTTCCACAACCAATTAGCTTTAATACCGCAGTGATGTAAAGGAACTGTGCAATGGTTACAAATTACTTTACCTGTCTCTTGACAACACCTGCATTTGACCGCTGATTCCTGTGTTTGGTTTGGTGGTGGTAAAATCATAATGATCACTTTTCCTTTACATTATTGGGTTAATTGGTGAAACAAACAGGCCCTCAGTGTAGGGATTGTCTTTGTGCATAGATATGTGTGTACGCATGACCATGCAAGTATGTGTTGGTGTTTTATTTGGTTTTTAATGTGTAAGGGTTGTTAGGCTCTTAACTGCTCTTCTCTCTCTCATGCATTTGCTGTTATGTATCAGTGTCGCAACTCGTTTTGTTTCGGACTGAAACCGATGTGACTTGGATAATACTGAGCCATGTCATTTGATTTTTCAGACCATGGTTGGGAAACAAATTTTACTGTTCATTTCTGATATTTGTAGCTGGACAGGTTGCAAGTAAAATGTACCATAACCAGTTTTAGATGGTTGTTAGATGTTTTAGGTCTAGAGGACTACGTTCACTTTTTACTGTTTTGTAAATGATGGTGGCTCATTCACAATACACTTGGTGTACATATACATCCATCCAGACCATTCAGGTTGCAGGGACTGCTGACCATTTTCTTCGAATCCATCCATCTGATGGAAACTAATTGGATGATTAGGGACTTGGGATTGTCCAACAAGTTTGATATTTGATATGTTGCTCTATTCACATTTTGTGCTCATGATTTGGATGGCCTGGATTGATATGCAGGTATGCCACATTTACGGTGGATGCATCACCACTATTTACGAAATTGTGGAAATGCTCATTTATTCTAGCCTGATGGTGGAAACTCTACTAGCTGCCGATGGTCTTGCTTAGGATCTAAAAGAAAGTCTGAACTTCATGGTTGCTTACATTGAAATGTTCTGTTACGTTTTACAGGCTGAATTGAACCAAGTGCGGCACTTGGTAGCTGACATATCTTGCCTTGACAAGGATCTCGACTTGAGGTTGATGCTGTCCACCAAGAGGATTTTAACAGCACTGACCGTGAGTTCTCTCTCTGCTGCCATATGGGGAAAGGAGTGCGTGATTGAATTTTTAACTGACTTTTGGACAAGACCACAAATTTGCACCCACCACTGCTTATAAAATGGTAGTGACTCATCCCCTACACGGTGTGCGTGTAAATCAATCCAAACCATCCACATTGTGGGTTCCTGAAAGCTACGCTGATTCCTTGATCCTGACCTTCCATTTAGTGGCCATCAATTCAGTCAGCAGTCCTAATTCGACAGTAAATCAGATGGTTATGATTGTCAGATCAGCGCTATCTTTGAGCTTGCTCCATCCACAATGAGGCCAGGATTTGGGCAGTATGGATTATGTACATGCATGCCAAGTCTACAGTGGATGAGTCCCTCCTGCCATTTAGAAAATGGCTGTGAATGCAGACAGTAGTCTATAGTCCTTTATTTTAACATATGAATATCTTTTGCGGGCCAACCACATGCATTGCTTTCAGGATGAGGAGGAAGAAAGCATAAGAGAACTAATAAAGTCTGCAATTGTAGATCCAGATGTGAAGGGAGGACTGAGATGGCCTTTGGGGAAGGAGTCCTTTGGAGATAGGTTCTCTGTCGTTGGTGTTTGGCACATCAAATATAAAACTTTTAAAAGTCCAATGTGGAGGCTGAAGCTAAGAGATGCGGATAGATTTGATTTCCGGACGTCAACAGGGGAAGTTGCGAGGGAAGTGACTCTGAAGATGACAGGAATAGCCAATCGGTTGAGGGTGCGTTTCTTTCTCTTTCATCTGTAGAATGACAGGCTCTTCCATTATATGCAGGTGATCTCCCTAAAAAAATTGGACATTTGGCACTATGGCCCATGATCTAGACTGTTCATTCAGATGGCCCCACAATGACCAGCTGTGGTAGAAATATCTTGTTGATCTGATCAGTGATCGGTGACAATCATACAAATGGATGGCAGAAAATAATATTGGCAATGGGGGAGAATTGAACAGGAAAAGGTCCACTAAACAGATGGATATGATCATACAGTCCTTGCAATTTGTGGACAGTGGTCCATCTGTCAATGGGTCCCAGTCGACGAATTCTCTAGATCATGGACTATTGCACCATGTGTCCAATTTGAGTTCGGTGTGCCAGTTAAAGTAAATTACTGGGCCGCATTTAGTCAGATTCTCCCTCTTTGGAGAATCTAATAAGTGTTTCTGTGAACTTTTGAAACTCGGGTTGGTATTCAGCATTTTGTCTTGGGATGTAGTTAGTTGTTCCTCCAAACATATAATGGTGGAACTGTCATTGGTGTCCATCTAAATAAACAATTAAAAAGAAAATGTCAGCTCTCTAACTTCAATGGTCAAAATGAAATGGCTAAGGTCATCCAATCAGTGTGATTTTTCCTCTATGCCCCATCCAGAATGAGACCCAGTTAGGCAGCATAGGGTGTCCTGAGCATTGTGATGTCAATGGTGTCATTTTGTTTTTAATCCATGCAAGTGGGTCCCAGGGTTCTTTGGTTTGAATGTTGATCTCGTCATCATCATCTTAGCCTTATCCAAACTAATTGGCTACATGAATCCTGTGCTGCTGCTGTCAGGATTCATGATGAAAGTCGTGGCCAATGTTACATCCTAGATTTCGAGATGTAGGATGTGATGTATTCTTAGCACGACTGAACCAAAGGAAGCCCAAACAAAAGTGGAAGTAGTCTATCAGAACCGGACCTTGTCCTACGTAGGGCATGACCTAACTAGGTCCCAAGCATGTCCGGTATGGAGAAATTGCTGTTTGAAGTGTTGACCAGTATTGATCCAGGCATTGTCACGAAATGCACAAACTATCGAACTTTATGTAACGGGGGTTCTGGGGTCAATCAATCCCTACTCATGGCTTAGAGGTAGACTCACAAGAGTTTCAACACTAAGGTCATGTGTTCGAGTACCCATCATGGTGTGTATGGGTGCGAGGGTATGTACATTAGAGGGTGTATGTGTATAAAAAAAAAAAGAAGAAAAAAAAAAGCAAGTCGCAGATGTTCGTTTCGTGAGAAATGCTTGCCTTGAGGGTTAAAATTGAGGTTTTAGGAAAATTGTACTACTTTTGGTAATTTTTATTTTCATCTTATCTCCCTATTCTTGAAGTTTTAGGATTTCCGCCCTTTTTTAGAAGTTGCTTGTAATAATGTCGGGAATGCTCTAGTAAGGTTTATTTGACGTTTCAATTTTTGGCAAATTTAGTCTTTTAGGAGATTTTTTGCTCTTTTGGGTAATTTTGTATTAGTTTCTCTCTTTTTTTCTTGTGGACTCAAGAACCTACCTTGTGGATTCAAGGCCTCTACTGCTTGAGAAAGACGATGATCTTCTTCATTGTTTTTACATGCTCTTCCCCACGTTAGTTGGTCTCAAAGTGAGGGTTTTCCTCGACTCGATGACATCTAACAATGGTTTGGGCAACAACCCTATAGACGGTGCTCTAGGGGACAATCCTATAACAACGACGACGTTTGAAGCTTTCAACGAGAGAATCTGTGAGCCATGCAAGGATTGTAGGTGGCTATCGACCGTTTGACGGAGGCCTTAGGACAGAGCCGTGTTCGTAATAATGAGTAACCTGAGATCAACGATGGAGCTCGCGATCATCATGTTCGTGGTGCGACTGGTGACGAATCGCAGGCTACTACCTTATAATGGTGAATCGCAAGGCCACTACTCTTATCGTGAGGAAGTTGTTGCATACGCCGAAGAAAGAAATAGATCCACATCGACACAACATCTTTTGAATAAAGTGCATCGTGAACCAAAAGATCTATGATCTGATCATAAATGGTGGAAATAGTGGGAACATCGTTTGAAGGCTATGGTGGAAAAGTTGTAATTGAAGATAGAAAAACACTCCTCTCCATACACGATTGGATGGATCGAGAATGTTTGGAAAACAAAAGTAACCGAACAATGTCGTATTCCCTTCTCCATTGGTAAATATTATAATGATGAAGTAATGCATGAAGTGGTTGATATGGAAGCTTGTCACATGTTACTTGGTCAACCATGACAGACTTGGTCAACCATGACAGTACGATGTTGGTGTCCAGCATAGAGGTTAAGATAATATATTCATTTTTCTTAAAGATGGTAGGAAGATTATCCTCGCCCTATGAGAATGGAGAACCAATCCAAGGCTTCTAAAGTGGAGGGGTGGTCTCTTCTAATCATACGGGATTTCGTTAAAGAATCTGAGGAGACGGGAGAGTTCTATGCATTGGTCATAAAGGGGAAAGAAGTAGAACTCATGAACATTCTGAAGAATTTATAGGAGCCTCAGACTGAGTATAAGGAAGATGCTGATTAATATTGGAGCCAGAAGGTGTTTGAAGTGGGTGATAACATGCTAGTTCACTTATGTAAGGAGAGGTTTTTGATTGGGACATATAATAAGCTGATGAATAAGAAGATAGGCCATGTTCCAATGCTCAAGAAAATCAATGATAACGATTATGTTGTTGATCTTCCCGAGGCATGAAGATCTCAGGACTTTCAATGTGGCAAACTTGTATGAGTATCATAAGTCGAGTTCATTGAATAACTTGAGGACAAGTTCTTTCCAAGTGGAGGGGATTGATGCAAGATATGCTATAGATGCATCCTTAGCGTGACTTGACCAAAAGAAGCCAAACGAAAGCAGAAGTAATCCATCACAATCGGACCCAGTCTTACATAGGGCATGACGTAGTTGGGTCCCAGCCTCCTAGGCATGACCGGTTCGAAGAGATTTATTCTGGATATGAAGAAATTGCCGTTTGAAGTGTTGACCATAAAACAACCATAACTTTTGATTCGGGCATCGTCACGAAACGCGCAACGCATCGATCTTTATGCAACGATGTTTCTGGGGTTAGTTGCCAACGTCTGTTTCGCGAGAAATGCTCATTTTAAGGTTCAAAATCGAGATTTTAGATTTTTTTTTCTACCTTTTGGTATTTTTGTTTTCGTCATATCTCCCTATTTTTGCAGTTTTAGGATTTCTGTCTTGTTTAGAAGTTGCTTGTAATAATGCTGGGAATACTTTGGTAAGGTTTACTTGACGTTTCTATTTTTGGCAAATTTAGTCTTTTGAGAGATTTTTTGCTATTTTGGGCAATTTCGAATTAGGGTTTTGGGTCTTCCATATAAGCGATGTAATCAAGCAATCTTAGATTCAGTAAAAAAAACTCGAGTTTTCTCTCTTTTTTCTTGTGGACTCAAGAACACATACCTTGTGGATTCAAGGACTTTACTAGAGGAAGACGGTGATCTTCTTCATTATTTGTACCCACTCTTCCTTGTGTCATGGGACCTTGATCTGAGGGTCCTAGTTGTGGATGGGAGATGCCCAAGAAGTGTCCCAAGTTAAGTTCCTATCACTTTGATCAGTTGCCTACAAATAGATGGTCAGAAAAAAAAAAAAAAAAAAACCTAACAGCTTCTAAGTAGGATAGACATTGGATATCTGGAACTATTCAAGTCTGGGAAAAATATTCCCATCCACGGTTGGCCCCACCAGGTCAATGGTCTTCATTGTGAACCATGGCCTCATTTGCATGGAGTCGGTGCATCAGGACACTTCTCACTTTCTGATGCATCGGGATATATTATTCTTGGAAAGATACATGCACCATGCTCGTGGGTGGCCACTTCGGCCATGGTTGGAGGCTTGGAGCATGCATGTGCATTCAGATTTCTTTTGTACTATTGCACCATTGCTTGGCAGCCTGGGCATAACATTGCCTGATAGTTCCCGCAGGTGCAGGACTAGGTGCCTGTGGCATGCATGGTTTGGTGATCCAGATTGTTGATCTCTTGTCCTTAACAGTGGTGGAGGATGCCTCAAAGATCTGAACCTTTCTACTGCTAGCCTTACATGGCTTAGAAAAAAAAAAATACAGGAAAGGTCCACTTTCAACACAAAATAGTACAGAGACGAAGTTTTTGGGATACCAATCTGGGAGATTTTCAGGGTTCCCCAATCCACTGTGTGGCCTGTCAGATAAACGGTCTGGATCACCAAACCATGTACAAGTCATGGGCCTCAGGCAAGCATTTTTTTGTTGCTGACACTCTGGAACTCACAAATTCTGGGTGGTTTTGCCAACCTTCTGTTGTAATTTTCAGGATGGGATGGTGGAGACTGGGCCCCTCAATGAGATTCTCCGTGAGATGTTGAAAATGATTTGGGACCACTTCTTAGGCTGCAACTATTCAATTGCTTGAATCCCACGCAGTAAGTCTTACCCTTCTCTTTTCATTGTGGATAATACGTGCTAAACTTTGTGATGTCGATTGCCGTTTGGGTGTACCCTTGTATCAACATTTGACTTTGTTCTGAACTTGCTGAACGTTTGGGGTGGTGTGCAAAATGAAGCCCGAGTGGGCGGGTTATAACTGTTCGACTCTTCTGCTTCCCAAACTGCAATTTCATTCACTTCTTGTTAGAAGGAACAGATACCAATCTCGTGATATACTTCCTTTTGTAGCCCTAAGTTGTGTTCATAATATGAGATTACTGGCATACTTCTGTATAATAGATCATTCCCCGCTTTGAATTTGTACATGTTCACACTCAGTTTACACCAATAGGAGAGAAAAGGAAAATTTTACTCTGTTTCATTTCAGAAAATGATTGTGCGCCAGGAGTCGGTGCCCCCCATATCTCCCACCATCAATGGTGGGCAGGAATCTGGACATGCATTTCAAAATTAGCATTTGAAAGTCTGCATTTTGAAAAAAAAAGAGGAGGAGGAGAAGAAAAAAAGAAGAAAGAATGGTGGCTGAAGATAATTAGCGCATGGAATTTTGGTGCTCACTCTGCGCACTGAAGACATGCACTTATGACTGTGCTGGTTCTTCAACATTAATTGGAATGTTAATACCTGCTTTACATGGGGCACACATGTACACATGTACATAAATCTGGACTTTTGGAATTGTGGGCCCTGTTGTGGATGTGGCATAGGTGAAATCACACTGATTGGATGATTTAACTATCTGATTTTATTCATTGAATTGGACTGCATAACAGATTTATCTTTTTACCGTCCTTGATATCCAATTGGACAGCTAGGATCATTTGATCAGTATGGTTTTTGGGCAGATTATTCTTTTACCATCCTTGATATCGATTAATTGGAAGGCTAGGATCATTCTTTCAGTGTAATTTTTGGGCTCTAACCCATCTGCAATGAGCCCCGCGATTGGGATGGCCTGGATTGACATGCTTGTATGCCATTGGCGCCATGGATTAGTTGCCACCATTTGTAAAGTAGTTTTAACTATTGCCATTTGCCAGTCTTATTCATTCACAATTTCGTTTTGCCTCTTGACTTAGGCTGGGACCCACTATAGTTCAAAAGCTTGAAAACTGCACCTGAGACGATTTGTAGCCGGTGGGTACTTAATGGACTCGACTTGATATTTGAATAATCAAATTTGAAGTTTGTAGATGGGGAGAATATCTTCAATATATTATTAGTGAAGCATTAGAATATCCAAAAGAAACCCAAGTTGCTGCTTATTACGGCGGTGATAGGGACCCTGTCATTGTTTGGTGCAGATTACAGTTTGAAACGAATGTCATTTTTTTTAATGGTTGGTTTCCAAGAGACTGCTGCGACTCTCTCATTCTTTGGTGCAGATTACTGTTCAAAACGAATGTCATTTTTTTTTTAATGGTTGGTTTACCAGAGTCTTCGTTCGAAGAGTTTTAGACCTATACGTAATACGGCCCACATGATGAGATGGTGCATTGATTTTCAACTGTTCATATTCTCTCTATAACAAAAAATAAGCTACTATACCATATAATAATGTTTCACTGATGATCCTAATCTATGATTTTTTAGAGCTGAATGGGAACGTTTGGAAATTATTTTTTCATTGTCCTAAATTCATCTCCAGATGGTAATGTTCGAAATCATCAGTTCAGCATAAGTTTCTTACAGT
This sequence comes from Liriodendron chinense, assembly GCA_003013855.2. Taxonomy (NCBI): domain Eukaryota; kingdom Viridiplantae; phylum Streptophyta; class Magnoliopsida; order Magnoliales; family Magnoliaceae; genus Liriodendron; species Liriodendron chinense. Next base: position 23,665 of record PVNU02002249.1, read on the forward strand.
GGCCTGTATGGTCCCACAACATGGACGTTTCTGATCATCAAACCACTCAGCTTGCCCCCCTCCTCCCCCATCCCCAACCACTTGCATCCCCCCACGCTCTATGGGGCCCACCGTGATGTTTGTCTTATATCCACCCTATTCATCCATTTCACTGGCTCATTTTAGGACATAGTACAAGCATGAGAGAGATCCAAAATCAAAGTGGGCTGAAACTCCAACTGCCAAGACCTTAGTTGGGGCTGCAGTGACGTTATATGCCATCCAACCCGTTCATAAGGTGATTGCCTGACTGGATGAAGGGAAATAACAAACCAAGAAGGTTTTTCTTGTGATGTGAATACATTTTTCCTTCACGCTCTTGTGATGCTACCTATTTCCTCACAAACATCCATTCACAAGCATATCCATGTGTGCATGGATGCATTGAGATAAATATTGCTGAAAATTTGATGATATCTCAGTATCTTCAAAGAAAATTTTCAAAATTTTTGTAGTTTTTATTTTTTCATGGATTTTAATAGAAAAAAATGTTTAGAAGTAAAATAAATCTGTTCATACTTATGCATCAGTTTTTAAAATTATTTAGTAATTGCTATTCTTAAATATTTGTTTTTAGAGAGATTTTCGAGAGAAAATGTCAAAATCTGAAAATCTCCTGAGAAATTGCTTTTCACTGTACATGGATGTTTGTGATGATTGTGAATAGTCTTTGGGATGAAATTGTGATGTTGTTTTTATACTTAAATTGGGAAACACTACAAGCCTGTTTGGATCGCAAATTATTTCAGTAAAATGTAATGTAAAAGCATCACTATTATGATTTGAACATGGCCAAACTAAAGACAAGGAATTTGTAATCCTTGCAATTTTACATTGCATCATAGTGAAAATCTTGAAAGCAAACAAGCACATTAGTGTATTTTCTTTGATGATTTGACATTGAAATAATGGAAAACTTTCATTTTAATGGAGAACAGGTTAAGGAATTTGTAATCATTTTACTTTTACATTACATTATTGAGATAATTTGCAATCCAAACAAGCCAGGATCTGGCCCTGTATTGGGTGAGATTGAAAGGTTTAGATATGGCACAAGTATGCAAGATCTGGGCATGCATTGGGGTGGGGATCTACATGAAGGCTGCCCAATTATGATGTGGGCAACATTGGTAGGTTGGATATAGGCCGTTAGTATTTTCTTCCAACCACCAAGTGTTGCCCATCTGATGAGAGGAGTGGTGTCCTGATTCCTGATTTATGCCCGGGGCCATGCTCACAGATGTCCCACATAATGACTGGCCCAGATCCTAAACATCCCACATGTTGGCACATGTAAACATCTCCTCATGCCTTCCATACAAAGGGGCACTTGATCTATGATTTCTTAGCACTACAAAAAGGACGGTCGACAAAAGAAAAAAAGGTCAATGATATTAAATTACCAGTTTGATGGGGTGAAATCAGGATGCTGGTCTGAACGGCCTAGATTGACGTATATGTTGCTGATACAGAATGATGCTGGTACGTGTATGGCTGATCTCCTAAGAACATCTCCACCCTAAACTATGGCCCACTTGTAGGGTAAAAACTGCCTATCAGTGGACCACAACGTGAAGTGGGTAGCTAAAAGATGGTAACAATACAATGACTATCTTAGCTGGGGCGATGGTTGGGTGAAAGGATAGAAAGAAAAGGTTAGAGAAGCGAGTGAAATGTTGCCTACATTTTTTTTTCCACTAGTTCAATGGTTATAAATGCCCCTGCCCATGTAATGGATGAGCTTTCTTGATTTCTCCAAAGAATTAAGAGGTAGTGATAGAGGAAGAAACTAGGCTAAAGATGTCTTCACCTGAGGGCTGGACCATCAATCTGGTAGGCCTTACCATTTGTTAAAGATTTCCTAATAGTTTCAAAAGATAGGATGATCCAAGTTCGAAAACGATCAATGGGCCAGGCTGGCTTGTCGGAATTTTGGGTGGAATAGTTGGCCTGGGGGCTGAGCCTGCGCCTAAAATTTTAGTCCATTTAGTAACTGGGCTGGGATCTGGCTTCATTTTTGTGGATTTAAAGGGCACTTTTTCATCATATATCATGCATGCACTTCATGAATAACTTAGAAATTGCACAAAAGTGGGTGGCTAGGTTTGGCCTCAGGGCCATGGACAGTCATCACAGCTGGTGGGCATGTTTGTTTTGGCCTAAGCTGACTTGGGCATCGGGCTTGAACAGACCTTGGCCTGCCCCGAGCATGGCCGTTGACAGCCCTAGTCTAAGTCTTCTGATTAGAGGTGTTTTGCAATTAAAAAAAAAACAGAAGATTTAACTTACTATTGGAGGGCCGTTGATTGATGATAAAACTTATTCAATCAATGTCCGTTTTAGGCTGCAAATGACCCATGTTACGCACAAGATGAGCTGAAAAGTTTCAAACCTCCATGTGTAAGTCTCAACATAGGAAAAATCACTTTCCCTATGTTGTTCCAAAGCCAAGTTTAGTACAAGAGGCCCCACGCACATGACCAATAGTTGGTGTGGGACTATTGTTATGTGTGTAAAAAGGTATGGTCTATGGCCACTTTCCCCACAAAAGGGTATTCCTCATTTCAATGCTTATTTCTTTTGGACATCAATCAATTTGCAAACTCACTCTAATGGAAAAATCAAACGGTTTTGACACTTCTAACAACCATTGCACATACTCAATAGCATCTTTAAGACTTTGCACCAATTGAGGAAGGTACCATGGTCCTATTAACTATCTAGATCAACTATAAATGGCTAGCACCTAAAATCTCCCTCTGTGCCTCATCTATTAAGGGATTCTTTAGTAAAGCCTTTGCGCTAGACGCAGAGCACTTGGCATCACTACGCTTGGGTACATGAGCGTAGCCCCTCCGGAGTACGCGCTAGCACCAGTTTGCTTGCTTTGATGGAACCATTATTCCTCTTGTTTAATAAGGAGGTGTGATGTCCGCATAAACACCTAGCATACCTTTGAGGCAGGAAATGAAGGCCCTCGTGACTATAAATACCCTTTACTGCATTATTTGTAGGATCTCTCACTCACTCATTGGGAAGGCTCTACTCCAAGACTATTTCTTTCAAACGCTACAACAACTCAGACTTTTTGTGACAATTTTTTTAATGACGTGTCTTATTTCGTCGCAAAAAATTGATTTTTTGCGATGATATTTTAACTCGTCGCAAAAAATCGATTATTTGTGACGACATTTCAAATATTTGCCAATAGTCAACTTTTTTACGACGAACTGCAATTGTCATCACCAAAACTTGTCGCAAATACTTTCGTGCAAATTTTTTTACTAAAAATTATGTGGCGGGAAAGACTTTTAGCGACGAGTTTCAATTGTCGTTGTAAAAAATCACTTTTTATCATCACAAAAAGTGATTTTTTGCGACAACGCAAAAGTCGTCAAAAAAACACCAATTTAGACTATTTACGACGAATATAGTTTCATGAAAAAAAGGTAGACTAGTTGCGACGACATTTCAAATCGTTGCTAATAATTAATTTTTTTGTGACGAGCTGCAATTGTCATTATAAAAACTTGTCACACGAATTTTTCCATGAGGGCGGAAAATAATTTTTGCGATGAGTTTCAATCGTCGTCACAAAAAATCACTTTTTACGATGAATTGAGTGCCATCGCAAACAATGACCATGGAGGGTTTGACAGAGCTTTGCCACACCAACACTATTCTATACTATGCAATCCTAGTTCAGAAGTCCATCTAATTGGAAGTGGGATGCGGATTAGGCGAGGTGGGGGTAATAGCTTAATGGTTGAGGCCCTGGCCATGGGGCCCATCCCGACTTATATGTTGGATATCCATGCTATTTTTAAAAGCTCATTTTAGGGCATGGTTCCCAAACAATAATGCATATCCAAATCTAAGTGGACCATATGAAATTGCACCTAAACTCACACTTAAGGTGTGACGCTTTGCGGAAGCTCAAAGAGCGGAGCTTGGAACTATGGCTAAGTCCTGGTAACACTTAAGCTTCCAAGCCAAGTGAGTCCAATCACATAGACTACAAAAGATAAAATAATTAAGTAACTATCTATAAGTGAAATTACAAGTTGTGTGTGTGATTATGCTTATCAAGTGCCTAGCATATATTCCATTCAAGCAGTCATATAATTCGAACAATTAAACTAATAACGCATGAATAAACAATGTGCTCAAATGACAATCACAAACATAAAGAATGTATAGTGGTTCGATTTCCCTACTCCACTCCCGGCATCTACACTCATCCCTTGAGTGGATCGAATTTCACTATAACGGAAGTTTTTAATCAAGTTCACCTCTCAATCTATACCGAAGGTTTTACAACAGGTTTACCTCTCAACCTTGATAAATGTTTTAACAGGTTCACCTCTCAACCTAGGTGTTTATAGGTTCTACCCAACCCTTCGGTTCTACACAAGAACTGACAATGGTTTTGAGGCTAATTAATAACCTTGGTTCTACACAAGAACCTATAGTGGTTTCAAGGCTAACCAATAACCTTGGTTCTACACAAGAACCCACGTTTACTCTTGCTGAAGGCTCCCACTTGGAGACTTAGATTTGGCTCTACACAAAGACTTAGGTCCTACACAAGAACCTATTGAGTTTGGCAATTCAAACTCTCATATTTAATCACATTCAGGAAAAAGCATGAATTGAACTTCTACACTTGACAACTTACTTGCCGAATTAAGCCCCTTTTATAGCGCCTCCTTGAGTTACTTCTTCTAGCTCTCCCATACTTGAATCAACTCATCATATTCCCCTGATATTTGATGCTGAATACTTCAGCTCCCTTGATCAGCTACCTTGCATATGATCCTTCTTTGAGGTGACCAAGGTGGTGGGAGGTTGGTTGAATCTTCTACAACTAATGAAAAGTTGGATTCCTAGAAGAATTCACCTAATGGGTCTCTTTAGCAAGTTTACACAATGATTTGCCTATCAGCTTTGTGTCTAACTCACTAGAGAATGAGGGAGATCATTTTCATCTTCATATGAGCTTGGAATGCTCTTTCATGTGTTGAAACAAATGAAAAATGACTTGAATATCTTAGGATTAGAGACTAATTGTGTTTGCAATAGTGGTGATCTCTAATGCACTAAAAACCCATCATCTAGCCAAAAGCCCGAATGCCATATTTATAAAGTTCAAGTTGAAATTGAGTCTATTACTCACACTTGAGGCACTACACTTTGCGGAAGCTTAAAACGAGACTTATAAAACTATGACTAAGTCGGGGTGATTAGGACATTTTTGAATCATTTAAAAACTCTTACCTAAGTAAACTAATTAACAATTAAACTAGTTAAGTAATAATACTTAGCTTCCAAGCTTAAATGGGTCCAATAACAAAGGCTACAAATAATTAAACAATTACGTAAAATAGGCTAAGCACATAAATTATAAATGAAGCAACATGTTGAGCTTCAAATCAATGTGCAATATCTAGACTATTAAAGATATAAGTATCTAAGGAACTAGTTTATTTTGTTGGGCGTAATGTTTACAAGCCTAGTTAAGATATATCTTAGGTGTGAATATGCTTATCTAGAACATAACATTAAATCATTTAAATATTCATATAATTAAGCAATTAAACAGATAATGCATGAATAGAATAATGATCAAATGACAATCACAAATACAACAATGTATAGTGGTTTGGTTTTCCTACTCCACTCCCGGTTGTCGTACTCATCCCTTGAGTACACTGGAATTCACTAAAGGAGTTTAAATCAGGTTCCTCTCAACTTAGGTGTTTTAAATCAGTTCCACTCTACCCGAGATTTTAACAATGTTCCTCCCAACTTATGATGAGGATTTTAACAAGTTTATCTCTCAACTTAGATGTGTACAGGTTTCATCCAACCCAAGAGTTTGACAAGGTTCCTCCCAACCCTTCGGTTTTACTCAAGAACTTAGTGTGCACTCCGCCGAAGGTTCCCGTCGGAGACTTGATCGAGTTTGATTACAAATTCTTATACTCAATCCTGTACAAGGAAAGAGTGCAATTGGACTCTCAATAATGATACTTTGTCAAATTGAGTCCCTTGTTCAGTGCCGCTTTGAGTTGCTTGATCTCCACTCTCCCATGCTTCAATCAACTCCCTTTTACTCCCCCGATCTTATTGTCGATGCTTTGCCAAGGCCTCAGCTCCAATGATTAACTACCTTGCATATGATGCTCTTTTGATATGCCCAAGGTGCTAGGAGATAGATTAAATATTCTACAAATGGTTGTGTATTACAAGCCTAGAATGATTCACCTAATTAGATCTCTAGAGAGGTTCAGACAAAGAATCTACTTATGGTGAATGTGCCTAAAACATCTAGAGAACAAGAAAGAGCAAGTTTATCTTCATCTAAGTTTTGAATGCTCTATCTTGTGATGAATCATAAGAAAGATGATTTGGAATGGTTATGATTAGAGCCTAGTAATAATTGCTAGAATGATGTCTTTTAATACACTAAATTCTCTTTCTAATTGCCCAAAATCCGAGTTACGTATATATAGGATTGAAGCTCCAACAGATATAAACAGGCAGAAACAGCTATTTGTCAGTCGACCTACTATCGGCCGACAACGGGCCATCGGTCGGCTGATGATGGGTGTCGGTCAGCTGAAATAAAGCTTGGACAATTGTTTGGCTGCTGTCCAAATCCTGGCCTATATCAATTGGTCGACGGTCGGCCGATACTTGCTGTCAGTCCGACAATACTATAAGTCTGTTGTTTTGACTTGTCTTTTTACAGCAGCTTACAAACCTCTAAGTCCTAACTTTGGGTGGTCTTTTGGGACATCTAAGGCCATTCTAAGATGACTAAAAGTTTACCTATTAGTTCAAGTTATCAAGAGGTTTGGTTTTGGTTTAGGTTTAGGTTTAAGGGTTTTGGCTCACTAAGGCATCTCTGATTTATTTGTTTCTTCTTCCTTAATGCAGCTAGTTTACTTGGTCTTCGATCTTTATTTTATTTGGGCTCAACCAACACCTAGACACATGGACCTACGTAATTGTGAAATAAGGTGCACTAGTATGCCACAAAAAAATGTACTAACACAAGTTTTAATGGCTAGAAACAGGCAGAAACAGCTACCTGTTAGCCTGTTGACCCGATCTGTTGCCTGATCAAACTAGGTTGTCGGCTGGCCAAATATATTCAAGACACATGAAGAAGTTGTTGTCTTGTTTTCGGCCATTTTGGCCCGTTGACTCGATCTGTTGATCAGCTGGCCTGATGGTCCAGCCGACAACACAATGAGTTCTATTGTTTTGGACGGTTTGTTTACAACAGCTTACTAACTTCTCAAGCCTTACATTTGGTCGTCTTTTGGTACTCCTAAAGCCAATGTATGATAGCTAAAAGTTTACGTATTAATTATAAGTTATTTACATGTTATAAGTTATTTTGGTTCTAAGGTATAAGATCACCAATGCACCTCATTTACTTATTTCTTTCTTCTCGATGCTTTTTGTCCACTTGAATATTCAATATTCAACTTGCCGAGGCTCAACCAACTTTTAAACATATGAATGCACCTGATTGACCAACAAAGTGCACTAACTCCATATAGTAGGGATTGAACTCCCACCATCAAAATGAGGCATGTCGAAATTTCAGGTGGATCATATAGTAGGTATTGAATTCTCACCATTAAAATGAGGTAGATCCTTTGTTAACCCTAACAGGCTTGAAATTTAAGCCCAAGCCCAGCCCAGCCCGCCCGGATGATAGTATGGTCAAGTCGGGCCCGAGGCGGGCCAACCTCACCCATTTACACACCTTACTTCTAACCCAACATTACTCGTGCTTAGAGTAGAAATGCAGGCACACGTGTGGATGACCAAATCCATTCATCAATCCATTTTCATGTGTGTGGTGTGTGATGGATGGATTATCTATCATATAAGATCACCCACAGTAACACATGAAACAAATGGAAGATTAGGAGAGCCTACTAACACCAACGGTCCTGATCCTATTTAGACCGGCAAAACATGTGGAAGAAGGAGCATCAAGATAAGCGCCGCCAATCACTCAGACTCGGTTCCCATGTGCCCCATGAGGAGTGGATTAGAGTGGGTGTTATCCCTACCCTGGGGCCCACCTTGATTTTTTTTTTATACATCCATCCTGTCCATTCCTTTTTCCAGCCCATTTTAGGACGTCGACCCTTTCTTAGGTGGACCATATCACAGGAAACAGTGGTGATTGAACAACCACCCAAAAACCTTCTAAGGCCCACCATAGTGTTTATTATCCATAACTTTCGTGGCCCATAAAAAGTTTTTAATAGTCATTTATCCGTGTTTTTAGTGGTGTGGTCCATCTAAGATTTGAATCTGCTTAAATTTTGAGATCATGTCCTAAAATGAGATATAAAAATGAATGGACGGCATGGATATGCAAAATATTCATTAATATTCCCCCACACTGTCAAAGTATTACCCGGGTAACACCTAATCCAGGGTGATTTCCATTATTGACCCCATCCAATCCTCAGATGCACACTCGTTTTCCAATTCGTATTCCAAAACGGTACACTCCGAAAGGAACCTTTCCTAATCTCTCTCTTTTCAAACCATGGCCTTCTCCTCAGCTCTCTTCTCCTCTTCCTCTCCCAATCTTTCCTTTATCAAAATGCCCTCCTCCCGCCTCTCAATCCGTTCCTCCTCCTCCACCTCATCATCTCCACCGTCCACCTCCTTCGACCTCCGCTCTTACTGGACGTCCCTGATCGCCGAAATCGACGCCAGCCTCGACTCCGCCATCCCCGTCCGCTACCCGGCCCGTATCTACGAAGCAATGCGCTACTCCGTCCTCTCCAAGGGCGCGAAGCGGGCCCCACCTGTGATGTGCGTCGCGACCGCCTGCGATCTCTTCGGCCTCCCGCCGGCCGCCGCATTCCCCACTGCTTGTGCGCTAGAGATGGTCCACGCCGCTTCCCTCATCCATGACGATCTCCCATGCATGGACGACTCTCCCCGACGCCGCGGCCGACCCTCCAACCACACTACCTTCGGTGTCGACCTCGCGGTCCTCGCCGGCGATGCCCTCTTCCCCCTCGGATTCCACCACATCGTCTCGCGCACCCCTCCCGATATCGTCCCCGAGCCCCGCCTCCTCCGTGTCGTTGCCCAGATCGCCCGCACCGTCGGCTCCACTGGCATGTCCGCCGGCCAGTTCCTTGACCTCAACGCCAATTCTGCCACCATGACCGCCGATGGGGCCAATTTCGTGATGGAGAAGAAGTTTGGGGAGATGGGTGCGTGCTCTGCTGTCTGCGGCGGGATCCTGGCGGGGGCCAGTGACGATGAGATCGAGCGGCTGAGGATATACGGAAGGGCAGTTGGGGTTTTGTATGAGATGGTGGATGACATAGTGTCGGAAGAGAAGATGACGGGTGGAGACAGGGATGAAGGCAGGTGGAGTTATGTGAAGGCGTTTGGGAGGGAGAGGGCAATGCAAGTGGTGGAGGAGTTGAGGGAGAAAGCTAAGAAGGAATTGAGAGGGTTTGAGAGGTTTGGAGATAGGGTTTTACCTCTGTATAGCTTTCTGGATTTTGCTGTTGAAAGAGGGTTTGATGTCGGACAGGTTGTAGAAGAGGAAGACTGATGGTCGCCAGCATGCAGTCTTCTCATTTGTAAATTACACAACTTGAGAAATGCTCCATTGCTCTTATAGCACTGTAAGTTGTAAGTATTGTTAGGCCAATGTTTGAGTATAAGGAACACCTTGGAAGCCTAAATCCAGGGAAATGGACATTTTTCGTCCATTTTTATTAATGTGAGCTCTTATGTTATTGGATAGCAAAGGCAATAATGGGTCTCACCCAACAATTATTGGCCTTTTTTCATAATAATGCATATGTAGTTAGTACAAGATATAAGGTGACTATTAATATGTGATTTTCACTTTATTTTCAAATAAGAGTGTGAATCATGATGTATTACAAATAGGTAATGATTATTATTTACATTACCAGCCCCATGTTAATGTAATTTAACTTCTTAAATACTGTTTTTGGTTAAAGATGCAAACACACATGATGGAGAACGGGTTCATGGCAAAGATGGATAGAAGGAAGGAGCCCAAGTCCAAGAGAAATTAGCAGTTTACAGTATAGTTCGGTGCCACTGAATTTCATGTCTGTGCGACCGAATTTCAACAGAAACCCAGTTTCGCCGCTGTGCAAATTTGAAGGGTTTTGGTGCGACTGAACAGGGCTTTGGTGCGACCAAATTATAAAGGTCCGGGGAGTCCACACGCTGTGAAGTTTTGGCTTATTTTGGTGCCACCGGAGGTGTCCTTTGGTTGGATTCGGTGCCACCTAAAGTTAAGTTCGATGCCACTGAAGGCGCAATCTACTGCCTTTTGCAATTTGCAGGATTTTCCGTTTTCTTTTCGTTTTTGCTTAAACTCTTGCTAATTCGTTTCTAGGGTTTGATTTTTAGTATTAATATTGTTAAACACATTTTAGGGTTTTAGACTTGATATTATTCAATAAAATTCTGACGTTCGTCGTTTGTTCTCTCATGGATTCGAGAAAGCACTGGTGGATTCCAATGAGCCTTGTGAGGAAGACGGTGATCGACCTCATCACGTCCTTCCCTACATCAACACATTTTGGAAGTTGATTAGATAGTTCTAATGTTTGTATACTTATGGGAAATCCTCAGTTAGAGGACCCAGTTATTCCAGTGCTCTGCCAGTTTTGTTCCACAGCAGACTGTGTTATGCCATTTGGATGAGGAAACATTGTCGCAACACTGTCACCATGATTTTTCGGCCACATCTGACGAATGGCATCATCGTTGTGCGCTGGCTGAGCTGACCATGTGTTAGGATCATAGTCAAAACTATTAATCTGAGATGCTGATAACCATGATTTTCAAGTGGTTATATCATGCATCACAGTGGCAATACTCTCAAGTTGGGATTGGATTTGTGCATGGTCACTGACAGGATTAACTCTGTTCATTAGCCTTCTTTGGGGACTATAATGCTGCAAAATGAACATCAACCATCAAACATACAAAACTGACCTCACATCAGATTAGAATGGTCTTTACCTGTGTATAGAGTATACCATTACCTACATAAAACTGCAGTTTCAACCAGTACTCATGTCACAACCAGGTGGTGGACAATCCAATCTAACCACATGCAGCCAATATTAATTACTAACTGAAGATTGATATTTTCATAGACAGAGCTTAAGTAAATGCAACCACATAATTAAGTCACCATGTAAGAGGTTGGATTGGAAGTTTGTCAATGAAAGGTTTTAATCTATTACAGGTGCAGAAAACATAATGGCCACAACCACCTCAAAATCACAGTCAGAAACTCACCAGAACATTTCCCTCACTTGAAGTTGTTGATGACCTAAGTTTTCTTGTGAGAAGGAAACAGTTAGAGATTTGGAACTTTCAGAACAATGAACTATATTTATTTTTAAAAAATAGACTGGCACTCTATTAACTCTTACACTTCTTCAACTGTAAAATCTTTGTGACGCAGGAGCTCTCTATCAGCTTAGATACCATTTTGAAGAGTTTAGCTACTGAAACCATTTCCAGGAATCAAGTAAAAAAATCATTTTCCACAAATGTTCCTGGTGCATATATTGAAGCTGTTCAATATTTGATTGTCCCAAAGTTAGGAGTTGATTTTGAATCAGAGAAAGAACATTACCATGTGAAGGTATTTCTTTAGCTTTCTACCTCTACAATACCCACCCTCTCTATGGTACCTGTCATCTTTGTCTAGAGGAAGCTTTTCTGCTTATCAAAGCTGCATTTGTATGCTCTATTGAATTGGAAGCAGTAATTAATTCGATAAAGAAAAAGAGATGACTGAAATGGCAATGCACAAATTTTATTAGTACCAGTACAAAAAGGAATGAAAGGAAAAGGGATGATGAGGAACCGTCCCTCTTCCCCACCAGAAGAGACGGGGGAGCCCTCCTACAAACCCCACTTCAGATTACAACCCCTGAGTTGGGTAATCCTTAAAGCCCACACGCCCTCCCTCTAGCCCTGTATAAAATCACTTCATTGCTTTCTGACTTGTTAAAAATTATGTTATCAGGTCTCTCCATAGGGACCAGAGACTGGATAAGAGAGACAAGCCATAATTGCTTTCTGACTGGTTAAAAATTATGTTATCAGGACCAGAGACTGGATAAGAGAGACAATAGCCATAATTCTCTCTCTCTCTCTCTCTCTCTCTCTCTCTCTAAAGAAGGCTTCAATCAAACCTGGCATGACTCACTGCAAGTCGAACAATGTCAGGAATCTCCCCATAGGGAGGTTGCAGTGGTGCAATGGATACAGATTCACTGATTCCACATTATTTAGGCAAAGGAAGCATAAATTAGTAATGATCATGTTCCTCTTTCCAGGGTGGTCAATAACCAGGATCTTATCATTTGTGGGTGGCCGTCCAAACACTAACACCTAGTGGGCCAGGGTAGTGCAACACAGGAGCTAAAGGGGCAGTTGGGCATACACTTCCACGAGTTTGGAGCATGCAATGGAAGGATTTGATTGGGAATAAGCCTGGTTTTTCTTCCCTCCACATCCACCTATCTGAATTTCCTGCAGAGAACCCCATTCCCCGGATTCTTTCTTGAAGCCTTTGTGAAGTTGCAAATCTCCTTGTCATTAAGGTTTCTTTGGAACATTGGAGAACAAATTCCCACAATTCCCACTGTGCTAAAACACCAGTATATAAAATGTCGTTGATTAAATGATATGCTACAGTGTCTTGTAAATTCAACTTGAAGTAGGCTATCACCACGCCAAGTATCTTGGGAGACACCTCTCATAAACCATCACTGCCTTCCCAATGCTCGATGCCTTGCATAACGACGAGCTAGAGGTAGGCCAACCACCTACTTGGGTGTTGCATTTAGATGAAATTATTTGGTTCCAAAGATAATTGTCCTTGGGACAAAATATCTATAGCCATTTACCAAGTAAAGCCTGTTCGACATTGTAAGATCTTTAATGCCCGTACCCCCAATGACTTGTGTAGATCAAAACACATTCATGCAACTGAATGGAATTTATTTTTGGGTCCATATCTCTCCATAAGAAATATCTTTGAAAATTTTCAATATGGTGGGTCACACACATGGGCACTAAAATGGAGACATGAAGTATATTGGCATATTCAACTAGGTGGCTTTAATAAAGTTTATGCGACAACCAGAGGAAATATATTTATCACGCTGATAATATTTCCTTTCAATTCTCTTAATCATGAAGTCCTATAGCCGCTTGGTAGTTTTGCCTACGAAAGGACGCAAGCTAAGGCAGGAAGGAAAATGGCCCGTGTTAGATCCAAATGCATCATCCATCTCCTCCAACCCTTCTGGAGATAACATCCAAAGAAGGTGTTATAATTGGAAGATGACTCCACCATGAAGAAGGCTATCAAAACCTACTTGCTTTCAACCACCAACTCAATCGACAAGACTCCTTGTGCATTAGTCACACGACCTGAGAAATCACTGATTGTTACTTCAGTGGAAATTAAATCGGCTTGTTTTTTCCTTAACTTTTTCATCATGGTTTTTGGCAAGATATTAATGACTGCTCTATTATCCACCATAACACATGTAATGGGACATCCATTCATATGTGCCAAATGTATAATGGTTTAAGGTGTTGTGACATTGCATGAGTGGGCTAGTCGAAAACAACCTTTTCCGAGTGAGTACCTAGCTCGATAGTGATGGTGGTGGTGCTTTTCTGCTTTATGGACCCTAGGGTCATCGATCCTCCCGTGATTACAGCCATCCCTGTTTCTTTGATCTCTCTCTCAATATTGCTCGGCTGATTGGGCTTAGCCAAGAAATTAAGTGGGAATGTAAATACCATGTTGCAGTCTACCCGTAGTGGTGGCAATGTCGCAAATGTAATTGTGGTCATTCCTTGGTATCCCGGAGCCTCGACATTTTTCAAGTTAGCGGCCTATTGAAATCCAATATCTTCTAATATTTTTTGTGTTTGCCAACAATTCTTCAATTAATAAGCCATCATTAGAGGAGTTTTGGTCGCTCAGAGTGTCCTCCAACACGTTATTATTACATGTTGTTTTGGTTGGCTCCTATTTGGTTCGACCTGGCTACAAAGTTGTCTAGGATGGAGTATTTGAGCTGCTAGTTTGCTTTTGGCCAACATTGTCCTTTCTCACCCATGTCAAATGCCTTATGGGCGGTCACAGATTGTTTGTCGATTGCTTCATCAGCCAATCGGGTTCCTAGTTTTGCACTCCTAAAGGTTTATTTGCCACTCTTTGCCATTGCTTCATCAACCAACTAGTGTACTTTAATCTATTGATCGACCCTAATGTCACCAGGCTGGACCATCCCTGGTCGTTTTATGGTATAATCCTCAGAGGAGATCCTCCACATGAAGCCTAGTGGGTTCCTGGTTAGGTCAGCGGCTTGGTAGTTTTGGATTATGCTATTTCCATGCACGTTCACCTGTTTCCAAGGTGCACGGTAAACTCGCGTCAAGTTTTGTTGTTGGACGTCCTCGTGACACTTCGTATAGTCGTTATCCCCTAAAAATGTGTAATTCTTCCGATTTTGTTGCCCCCCTGGGTTTTAATTTGGTTTTGATCTTCCACCAGAACGCCTTGCCAGGCGTATGTGAGGTTGTCTTGCCTTTGTTACTATGTCAATTGTTTTTCTCTAAGGGCGATTACTCTTCTTAAATTGGTGGAGACTACATTGACTCCCGTTGAAGGAGGAAATGGGTAAGTATCCACTATCATGGTTTCTATTTCTTTCTTGTGAAACTTTAGCATGCTCATGGCTATGTAATCCTAGACCATATTCCTGAAAACTACGTAATTCCCAGTGGGTGCAGTGAGAACGGGACCCTTGTCATTTGCAGTATTTAATTTCCTTTAATTCTTAGTGCAGTCGTAAGCGGGATGAGATTGAGCACTGTCTCTCTCGTAGGGTAAATGACCCGAATCTATAGATCAATTGAACAACAGTTCGATTTTCCTTAATTGCTCAAAGGGCAGCTTGAAGAACACAAGCCAAACAGAGATAAACTCAAAGAGAATTGTATTAAAATTGCATAATCTATTTAATAACGAAAATTAAAAAAATATTTATAACCTCTAAGCCCTAACCCTCGTAGCCTAGGTGTCCTAATTGCAATAGGAAAAGGAAACCAAACAAAAACGGGAAAGAAATTTAAAAATTTAGAAAGTTCGCGGGTCTACTGGACGCTGACTGGCCGGCCGGCCAGGGGGGATTCGGCCTGTTGGATTTCAATAAAAACAATCTAGAGAGTTTTGGTTCTCTTTGGAGGGGGACCGACCGGTCAGCCGACCGGTCGGGGTAGGTCAGGATGTAAGGTCCGGCCGGCCGATTTCGGCTGAAAATACTCCAGAGAGTTTTGGGCTGTTTTCACTGGGGGTTCGGCCGATCTGCTGGGGGGTCCGGCCGGTCGGATGGCCGATCGGCTGTTTTGGTTTTGAGTTGTCTTCGTGGCATTGAGCCCAGGCTTGGTGGTCTTCTGCGGAACCTTCTTGCGGTCCATCTTCATCATGTAGAGGTAAGCTACACCCTCTACATCAGTCTCTCCTCCCTGAAAAGGACTCGACCTCGAGTTCATGGTATCCTCCGGTTCATGGTATTCGTACAAGTTGGCGACATTGAATGTATGGGAGATTTCAAACTCCTCGGGGAGATTAACTACATAAGCGCTATTGTTGATCTTCCGGAGAATAGGGATCGGTCCAATCTTCTTGCATTTGAGCTTGTTGTATGTACCGGAGGGAAAGCGTTCCTTGCACAAGTGGACCATAACTTGATCACCGACTTTGAAGATTTTCTCACGGCGATGTTTGTCGACGTCCTGCTTGTACTTCTGATTGGATTTTGACAACCTTTCCCAGACTTCCTCATGTACTTCCTTAATTCGCTAAGCCATGTTTTTCGCTGCTATACTTTTTTCTTGTATTGCCGGCAATGGTACCAAGTCGAGTGTATGGCGGGGTTCCACCCATAAACTACTTGGAATGGGAATTTTCCTATTGATCTATTCGTCATATTGTTGAAAGCAAATTCATCTTGAGGCAGGGCCAAGTCCCATTGCTTCGACTTCTCCCCTGAAATACTTTAAATGAGATTTCCCAACGTTTGGTTCACCACTTCAGTTTGTCCATCTGTCTGTGGATGATATGCACTACTGAATTAAAGTTGTGTATCGAATTTGCTCCACAAAGTCTGTCAAAAATGGCTAACGAACCTCGTATCTCGATCCGATGTAATGGTCTTTGGAACCCCGTGTAATTGCACAATCTCCCTGAAAAATAAATTGGCGACATTCGATGCGTCAAACGTCTTCTTGCACGGAATGAAATGGACCATCTTCGAAAATCTTTCTACCACCACAAACACAGAATCAACACCTCGTTGTGTTCGTGGGAGACCCAAGATGAAGTCCATGGAGATATCCTCCTACGGACCCTCTAGCACAAGCGATGGGGTGTAGACGCCTATATTCTGAGAATGCCTTTTGGCAGTTTGACAAATGTGACACCATGCGACCATCTTCCCCACATCCCGGCCTAAATGAGGCCAATAATAATGTTATTTCACCATGAGTTTTGTCTTGTCACGACCCAAATGGCCCCTTAAGCCACCACCGTGTAGCTTGAGTATTATTTTGTCGCGAAGGGAACATTGTGGGATGCATAATCGATTCCTATGAAATAGAAACCCGTCTTGAATATAAAAATCATTGGGACAGTTGTTCTTACATTGAGCCCATGCTTCCTTGAAGTCTTTATCTTCGGCATATAATTTCTTGAGCCCATGTAACAACGAGGGAGGCTCGGCGACTCGGTGCATCGGATACTTTGTTTTGTTGTCCAGACTTGTGCTTTAACACAAAAGTTAATTCCTGCAAAAATGCAACCCACCTAGCATGCAAACGACTGATGTTAGTCTGACTATTGATAAACTTTAAAGCTTGATAGTTGGTGTTTAGGATAAACTCCCTCTGAATGAGGTAGTGTCGCCAATGACGGAGAGCTTGTACTACGGCGAACAACTCTATTTCGTACGTGGACCACTTCTTCCTAGCATCGCTGAGCTTCTCACTATAGAAGGCTATCGGCTTGCCTTCCTGAGATAGCACTGCTCCAATTCCCACATAGGGCGCATCGCAATCCACCTCAAAAACCTTGTCGAAGTTAGGCAACACGAGGATCGAAGTTGAGGACAACTTGTGCTTGATTTCAGCGAAACTTCGATCTGCTTCCTCAGTCCATTGAAAGGGTTCTTTCTTCATGCAATCCGTGATTGATGCGACTATGGTACTGAAGTTCTTGACAAAGCGGCGGTAGAAAGTGGCCAACCCATGAAAGCTACGTACTTCATGTATGTTGGTCGGAGTGGGCCATTCGCGTATGGCCTTTACCTTGTCGTCGTCTACTTGGATGCTCGTGGATGAAATGAAGAAACCTAGGAATAACAAGTGGTCCATCAGGAAATCACATTTCATCTAGTTCAAGTAAAGCTTGTTGTCTTGGAGCACTTAAAGTACTTCCCTGAGATGTGCCATATGAGATACTTCATCTTGACTATAAATCAGAATATCATCAAAATAAACCACCACAAACTTGCCAATAAATGGTTTTAGAACTTGATTCATAAGTTGCATGAAGGTACATGGTGTATTCGATAGCTCAAATGGCATGACAAGCCATTCATATAGGCCCTCATTGGTCTTAAAGGCCATTTTCCATTCATTACCCGGGCGAATTCAGAGTTGATGATATCCAATTCTTAAATCTACCTTAGAAAATATTTTGGAGCCTTCCAACATATCCAACATATCATCTAGTCGATGAATGAGAAATCTGTATTTCACAGTAATTTTGTTAATAGCTCGACTGTCTATGCACATCTGCCAACTCCCATATTTCTTAGGAGTTAATAGTGCTGGAACGACGCAGGGACTCATGCTTTCCTTAAACATTCATTTCTTTAATAAATCATCCACCTGACCTTGGAGAATTTCACTTTCCTTGGGGCTTAATCGATAATTAGGCCGGTTAGGTAAACTTGATCTTGGGATGAAATCAATGTGATATTGTATATCTCGCATCGGGGGTAGTCTTTGGGGAAGTTCTTCGTGCCACGTGTCGCTAAACTTATTGAGCAAAGGACGGAGGCTCGGAGGTATAACATGTTCTTCGGAACCTTCCCCTTTTACCACAATTGCATAAATTTCGCCGATCTCTTTGGCCTCTACCTCAAACTCTCTCATGGCAAGGAGAGCTCCCCTCCACTACGAGAGTCTTGGGGTAACCCTCTGGTGGCATGGGAGCGAGGATACACTTCCTCCCATCTTTTATAAAAAAATATAAACGTTGTCACGCCCACGATGAGTAACATCTCGGTCTGATTGCCATGGACAACCAAGGAAATATGACATGCCTCCATGTCAATAACATCACATGATACCTCATCTCTGTAGCCTTTACCAATGGAAAATGAAATCAAGCATTGTTTAGTTACCTTGGTGTCGCTAACTTTCTTTATCAGCCAATAGAGTATGGAGATGGATGTTTTATCGTCGGTAACTTGAGCTTGTCCACCATCATCTTGGATACTATATTCTCACTGCTCTCACCATCGATGATAACATCGCAATTTTTTTTCATTCACAGTGCATCGAGTGCGGAAGATGTTATGGCACTGGGGGTGGGATTCCACCCTTGGAGTGTAATAAATACGTCTCACCACCAAGGATTCCCTATGGTCTTGCTCGATCACATCAGCTTCCTCTTCGTATTCTTCATCGGCTTGGTGATCATTGCCCTCTTCGGGTTCTTCCTCAGTGAACTCCTCCTCATTCATGGCCAAATTGGCCATCGGTCGATTCAGGCATGTATTGGACAAGTGACCCGGTTGGCCACATCTCCAGCAATGATTGGGTTAGGGTTATAGATAAGGATTTGGGGCTGGACTCGACCCAACCATGGGTGTTGCATTGCGTTGCGGTCTTTGAGTTCCGACTCCCGCTCCTCGAGTCGCAGTTGTAGGAGGCGGTTGGACTCATTCCCCAATAGGTTCTTTTCCTTTGGCTTGAGGAACCTCTTGTTCCACTGTAATAGGAACCGCTTGGGATGTAGGATATGATTGCACAGGAACTCTCGTAAGCCGAGTTTCAGCGTGATTGGTGGCTTGTAGTGCATCCCCTACTGTCCACATCTGTTACATATGTACTTGATCTTGTATATTGAGCTGTAAACCACCGATAAACCTAGCAGTCCTCTGGGCCTCCGTTTCAGTCAAGTCATTACGAGAGGCTAGCCGATGGAATTCAGCAGCATACTCTTCAACGATACGGTTACCTTGACGGCAGTCCTGGTACTTCTGGAATAGGATCTGCTCATAATCACGAGGAAGGAAACGCTCCCGAATAAGTTTTCGCATTCGAGGCCATGATCGAATGGGTAATTTATTTTGTCGAGTGTGGGAGAGTTGTAATTGTTCCCACCATATCGAAGCACTCGATTTCAACTTGTATGTAACAAGTTTAACTTTTCGATCTTTCGGGACTTCCATGTGATCAAATTTTTTTCTACTTCTGTTAACCAATCGAGGAATTCCTCAATTCTCAGCATACCATTAAAAGAAGAGAGTTCTCCCTTACCTCTATATCGATAATCATCACGATCCTCATGGTTAAAACCACGTGCTTGAGGCCGTGTAAGGATCTCCTCGACTTCATCATCGCTACCACCCGAAGATGCATAACCATGCTGTCGAATAACGGTCGGAAGGGCCACACGATTCGCTGGATTGCCCCCAACAGCCATGGCGGGTGGTTGAGCAACCGCTGAAACTTGTTGCGGTGTTAATGCAGTCACGAGTTGATCAATGTACTCCTGCAGCCCTTGCATTGAAGTTTCCATCGACCTTTGGAGAGGCTTTAGCTTCTCTGCTAGAAACGCAACTCCCTAATCACTGTCAGTGGAGTTGTTGCCTCGATTATCGCTAGAAGCCATCACCCGAGGGAAAGCCTCGCTTTGATACCAACTTGGCGCAGTCGTAAGCGGGATGAAATCGAGAACCATCTCTCTCATAGGATAAACGACTCGAATCCACCGATCAATCGAACAATAGTTCGATCTTCCTTGATTGCTCAAGGGGCAGCTTGAAGAACACAAGCCAAACAGAGATAAACTCAAAGAGAATTGTATTAAAATTGCATAATCTGTTTAATAACGAAAATTAAAACAATATTTATAACCTCTAAGCCCTAACCCTCGTAGTCTAGGTGTCCTAATTGCAATAGGAAAAGGAAACCAAACAAAAACGGGAAAGAGATTTAAAAATTTAGAAAGTTCGCGGGCCTATTGGACGCTGACTGGCCAGCCGGCTAGGGGGGATTCGGCCGGTCGGACTTCAATAAAAACAATCTAGAGAGTTTTGATTCTCTCTGGAGGGGGACCGATCGGTCAGCCGACCGGTCGGGGTAGGTCGGGATGGAAGGTCCGGTCGACCGATTTTGGCTAAAAACAGTCTAGAGAGTTTTGAGCTATTTTCACTGGGGGTTCGGCCGATCGGATGGCCGGTCGGCTGTTGTGATTTTGAGTTGTCTTCGTGGCCTTGAGCTCAGGCTTGGTGGTCTTCCGCGGAACCTTCTTGTGGTCCATCTTCATCATGTAGAGGTCAGCTACACCCTCTACATCAATTGTTCTACCAAGGGTGTCATCTACCTTCGCGATAATTCGATAAAATTTTCATCTAGAAGAATATAAAGAATCTCGTCGACCTTTGTTATATCAAAAGAGTATTGCTTGCCATGCTCTGGAAATTCTTTGGTAGTACTTGAATTTTGAGTGGAAGACCCGTCATTAGTCTTTATTAAGGCTGAGCAGATAAAAGGCTTTTTAAAAATTATTTCAATTATTACCAGCTCATAATTTAGATCATGGTAATGAGTTCCCAATGAAGAATTCTTTCATTGGCTTTTTTCGCGCAGAAGCCATTCGTATCTGGCCGCCTTAGTGGATATGTCAACTAGATCTTCGAGATCCATTCCCTCAATTTTCTTTCTAAGCCCAATGTCTAAACCTTATATGGTCAATTTAACGAATTGGGCCTCAGGCATGGATACTCTATACCTATTTCGTGCCTTTTTGAATCATGTAATATATATTTTAGCCAACTCGCCAAATAATTGTCTTAAACGAGATAGGTCAGCTAAAGATAACTCAAGCTCAGTTCCAAAGAATTGAGAGTAGAACATCTCTTCTATTTCTTGCCAACTATGCACTAAATTTGGTGGCAAACTTATATACCATGAAAAAGTGATATCAGTCAATGAGTTTGCAAACCATTTTAATTTCATATATTTGTTAGCTAGAAACTCACAACATTGCATAGTGAACCAATCAATGTGCTCAATGATGGATTGGCCTATTTCCCTAAAAAATAATATTAATTTTGGTACTTTATAGCCCATCGGCACTTCAACGAACTAATCAACCCAATCTGAATAAGGCTTACGATATGTAAGTCAATTAGTACGTCGGCCATGCCGTTGATTAACAACCTCTTATATTAAATTAACCAGCTCTCCCCAACCCATTTGGGGAGGCGATGTAGTTGTCTTAAGGTCATAAGGCCCTTGGTTAGATCCTGCCCCCCCATGGGGTTTGTTGATTGGCGTAAAATGCCCCCTAAAAAGTACGCTGCGAATCCTTTCATGGTCATTTTGGTCATTTGGTTAGCCAATATGGTTTTTCCTTTTAATGCCTGCCTAAAGTGAGGCGTTACGTGGAGGAAGAACCGACTGTTCTTGAGGGACATTCTTGAATAGAGGTAACTCCATGTTATAATAGAAGGCATCAGGGAATCTCTCATTAAGAAATCCCAAAATTCTGTTGAAAGCTTCGGCTTGAACCTTAAATTATTCGGCCTGAATCCTTCAATGTTCTACCAGTTGCTATAGGCTTACATACATGATATATAAAGCCCCAATTACATGCTCTCAGGAGTTCACATATGATGATGATCATATCTCCAGTATAGCCAAAGATGAGGGATTTGGAACTTCTGAATTGGCCTGCATCAGATGTCCTTCCGAAGCCTGATGGAGTTCTTGGTTATTGATGTTACTACTGTTTCTATTGGATCGCCTACTCATATTATTATATAGTTCGATTAACAGTTGCACACTAATCCCATTAGGCGCGCTAAACTGGCATTGGGCTAAATTTGACCCCGTGGTGCACGTGCGTAGTTTACGGGCATGCCAGAACTGATTGTTGTCTGATTCAAACCAAACACCTATGACCCCTGATGTTGAGTTAGAGCAGCAGAATTAAATGGTGGTAGACCAACCATCTATTCTGACAACTGTCAAGTGCGCTATCGGACAATTTGTGGAGAATAGGGCTTCCCTCCAATAGGCTCTTTTTGCCTTGAAAATCAAAGACTTTTGAAAGTGCAACAAGTGTTATTTGAACAGAAATTAACAACAGAGTTTGAGATTGAAAATAATAAGACTTACCACTGTTAAGATCACCGTCTCGGTTGAGCAACGGGGTGCTTAACCGAGCAACGCTTTGATGAGAAAGGAATAGGTAAGTCGGTCTTACAAACTACTGTTGACAGGGTATGAGCGTAGGAGGATGATTCATAAAATTAAGATCCTCCTTCAGATCCCGCACACAGGCTTAGATAGAAAAAATTTACAGCTACTGACGGACAAAACTACTCTTAGATGCTAAGGAATCCACTCTAATGGGTAGTGGAGATGATAAATGTCCTAAGGACTAGATAAACAATGTTGTGTTGAAGTTGAATGGTTTGATTAATGTTTTTGAGAGTTTGCTTTAATGATGATTTAATTGATTCCTGATCAATATGCTCCTTCACGATTTATTGATTTTTCAACAGCATCGTGAGAATAATAACTGCTACATGGCGACGTCGTATACTACCAACTGTGAAGTGTCGGTTGCTTGCTTTACCTTCGTCAACTATGTCCTTATCAAAGTAGTTGATTATTGATTATACTTTGATGCTGACATAGCCCTAACGATTCTTTATTCTTGTCTACGAGTTACTCAAGTGATATGACTTTTAGAGAGCTAGTCATGTATGAGTTGGTTTTCATATATTTAGTACATGACACGAAGATCTCATTCCTACCACATGATTACATATGCATTATCGAATTTGGCGTTGCCAAATCTTGCCCGAACAACACCATACCACACTGTGCCGCAACTCACTCATATAAGGTTGCTCTGAAGGCATACTCTTGATTTTTAATGCAAACGAATCATATATAGTCTTTCTCATCCCAATTACCGTCTAATGTATAATTAAAACAACCACTATAAAATTAAATAAGATAATCAGCCCTACAAGACAAAATAAGAAAAAGACAAAATAAATAAGTAATTTTTTTTCTAATTTTTTAAATCTCATTTTTTACCAACAAAATCATGCATCGCACTTATTAGGTAGGCTTCACACATCTAAGGAGAAAATTATCTCTTAGAAAGATAATGAATGGTCGATTCAACATATACTTATAGTGTAATCCACCTGATGTATGGACCTTGATTTTGTAGATGTAAGAATTCTATAAGGTGGGCCTAATTGATCAACAGTCCAGATGTCCCTAAAGGGTTGGATAATGTGATCGAGCATACTGGTGGACTCCACTTAAGATGTGGTAAGTCTAAAATTGTGTAAGGGTGGTGCGTTATTGTTGTGTTACACGCATAGTGTTTTGTTTGGACTAGGAGTATTAAATCCATGTGGAACCTTAAGGAAGAGGAGTTTCGATGGGTTTGAAACTCCTCATCCTCAACAACTATATAAACACGATTGGGTCCTTAAGCCTACACACGTCTGAAGCTTTTCTTTCCATTCCGGTGCTTCTCTAAGGGTGTAAGGTGCAGAAGATCTCAACATTTATCTTCAGCAATCTCTTCCCAACCAGGTATGCCATTTATTCCATTTATTTGATCTCCATACTCGATGCATAGCAAGGTCCTGTCAATTTTGCATTAAGGTTTACAGTTGGATTGTAACGCCCCATAAATCGCATTTTCTAAGATATGAACACACACTTGGGCCCGTCCTGCACACGTCATCGTAGGTTGAATAATCGACCACCTTTAGCCTAGTAGGACCATAGCTGCATTGAAATATAACTCGAACGCACTCGTAGGAGGCCGTTTGAGTGCCCGTTCTAAGGCCGATGAACCCGAAACTCGAATAAGACGACCCCCAGGCCGGGCTTAACGCTCTTAGATGGGCATTACAACAAGATCAGTGCCCGAAACCATAAAAATTGAGATGTCCTATAAGTGCACATGAGAGTGCAAGTACACTTGCATTAGACCTTAAATGAGCAATCATTATTAGACTCACCTTTTTTAGGATGGGCCACTAGGACCATTGCATGTCACTCCACCAAGCTTGGATCGCTCCTATGGCTCCGATGACGCCACCTTCACCACTAGTTCATTCCGCCATCCCTAAAGGTGAGTTAGGAGTAAATTCCTCAACCCCCATCAGCCTCTCTTAAGTTTCATCTTCAATTCTCTAACATGCAGCCCTCCTTTTGCAGGATTTCCTGAAAATAACCAAGAGATTTAAGGTGCGGACCATTTACCTCTAGGTTGCCTAGCACCAAATGCCTTCAAATGTAGTTAATGTCCAAATCTTTGATTAATTTTGTTGTCACTGCTGCTGAGATGTTAGAAGCATGCCTAAATGATGACTATGTGCTGAAATTTACTTGCGTAGAACTCTTTAAGGCTATCATGCATGCTAGAATCACTTGTACGTTCATATTTATGTCTCATGCTCTTAAATTATGCTTGATGTATACAACAATTTGCTGTGATGAAGTGCTTTCCTATGATTTGTCTAACCCGGCAAATGGATGAGAATTAAGGGCGGCCGCATGAAGCCGACCGCCCCTTTGGGACTGGAACCGTCGACGGAGGTAGAATGCGGGTGAGCGGCTATGGTGTGAGGACCACGCGGGCCACGGGCGCCTAAGGCCGGCCTCCCCGTCTTCGTCTCAGTCGAAGGTGTCGGCCTGACTCTGGGTTGGGCGTGTTATGTGTAACTTATCGCTTCTATTCGAACCTAAGTACCATTGTTACCACTGGATGGGCCCACTTCAAATCGTACGGCGATCGATCCCCAAGTCTCATAAACCGGGGATGGTGGTATGGGACCTATGCTCGAGCTGTCGACCTACGCTGGGGTGGTGCCTCCCCGTAGTGACCATTGAGCACAGGGTTGTTTGAGCGGCCCTATCAAATACCCAGCCGATTGTTTGGTGCCAGAGCCCCGCTTGAACGACCTGGGCAATATTGTTAATTTGAATAACAAGCCCAAACTTCTGAATTAATTATTTATATTAGTGGTTGGGTGACGACCCTTCTACTTTGGCTTAGGCATGGCTGACGGGCCACTGTCTAACCATACTTGGATCGAGGGGTTACTGGCGATGAGATGCATTCGCCACGTAGGGAGCTAGATGGTCCTAGATTAGCCTGGTGATAGAATAATGGTACGGTGTTTTCGCCAACCGACTGGATGTTAAACCGAAATAACTAATAACTTGGCTAATCATACATAGTTCGGCATGGCATGCATTGTCTGTGCGGGTGAGGTGGTGGTGCCACTCACTGGCGGCTGTGACTAAAAACCGGTGTCCGGGCATGCATTTACACTTCATGCATTCATGCATTAAGATTATAAGATGTGATTGTGCGACTGGTGGGTGGTGCCCCATTCATTAGTGACTTGAGTCTGTGCGGGTGAGTGGTGATGCCACTCACTGTCGGCTGTGACTAGAAAGGTTCTATGTTTATGCTTTTGACTGTTATTTATGAATGTTCATTTTATTACATACTACGCTTATGACTACTGTATACATATGTTGTTTCATTACCTACGTTTGATTACATTTGTGCTTTGAGTAACTTAAGGAAATGGAACCACTGAGTTGATGACTCACTCCCACTTTGGGACAGTGTTCTAAAACACCATCCAGGCACTTTCATTGGTGTAGGTCCCTCATGAGCTAGTAAGCTAGAAGAGGCCCAATCAGACAGGCTGAGTGGACCCCTTCATACATTGCTGTTTAACTTACTTATTTGTTGGTATGTCCCTATTTCATTTCCTAGCTTGACCTATCACTATGATTTGATGCCATATTGACCAAACACTTGAATGACACACATTGCATACGCATTAGTAACTCTCGGGATACCAGGGATCAAGTTTGTACTCGACCCTTGGGGTTTCGGGGCGTTACATGGTATCAAAGCGGTCTATGCATAGAGTATAGAGGATCTTTCGGTGAAATCATTCTTGATCTATTTTGAGGCCAGATCTGGACCATCCATTCATAGGCATTCAACATCCAGATCTCAGTCATTCCTAAGATCGGCATTAGATTCGTGCAACAGGCTGACAGCGTCATCACGACAATAATACCTGATTAACAATTAAAAAATAATTGAAACCAACATATAATGGACGCTATCGGACATCTAGAGGTTGCTGGGCTTCTAGCATCTTATATAAGGGGTATTGTCAGACTCTAGGAT
The DNA here is from genome assembly GCA_003013855.2 of Liriodendron chinense. Taxonomy (NCBI): domain Eukaryota; kingdom Viridiplantae; phylum Streptophyta; class Magnoliopsida; order Magnoliales; family Magnoliaceae; genus Liriodendron; species Liriodendron chinense. The sequence goes on from PVNU02002249.1 coordinate 50,357, forward strand.
ATAGCGAAGGCAGCGGCAAAGACTGCCATTGTCGTCGGTTCTGAGATCATCCGCCAGGGGTTTTCTATTAACAAATCCTAACTTGAGTGGGACACTCGTCTCCTGAGTGGATGGCAACATCGATCCATTGATGATGTCACAACTCCAACAATTAAAAAAAAAAACTAATGATTACCAGCATTCAACCATGGATGGAATCCATAACATCATATCATATATGAAAACTGAAGAAGAGGGGAATTGGAAATAGGGTTAATTAAACCCTAAGTTGAGAAGTTACCTCTTAAACGTGACAGCCATGGATTGTTTTTTTTTTTACCATACAGTCTTCGTCACCACCATTGACAGATGGTCGATGACGTGTGAGTGTTGGAAATCGTCCCATGACAGCCATGAAATTAGTTCTTCAGAGCCCCTTTTCTTCTATGGGTTTTTTTGTTGTCCTCAGGGATGCATTGATCATCACTGCCCTTTGTTGATTCCGGGCTTGGTAGTTGGATTTCTTGGTGATTGTCTGCTTCTAGTGACTAGAAGCCTGCTTCTACAGCTGTGCATGTAGCTGCTCCCATCCCTCCACCAACGACGCTCTTTATTGGACTCCTGGACTCGGGATAACTGCTAGTGTTGTCGTCTTCTCCATTTGTCACTCCTGCCATTGGGGTTGATAATCATGGCAAAGGTCCTGCAAGGCAATCAGAGAAGCGAGCAGCGGCAGTAGCTTCTTGTAGATCCTAGGGTTTAATACCTTTCTTTCTTTTTTTGGATTGAAACCACACAGGGTCCCATGTGAGGGTTTTGCACCTAGATTGTGAGGTTCAATGTTTTGGCTCTTCTTAAGGACCAGATTGGGCCTATTTTGAATAGGGCCATTAGGCCTGTGTGCAATTCATCTATTCAATGGATTTGGTTTATGGGCCTTGAAAAATGGGTTATCTTGAGCTTTAGGCATTGGGCGACCTCGGGCTAGATTGTTGTTTAAGTTTGGGCCGTAAAGACTTGAAGGTTTTGGTTATATAAGCTTAATAGGTCTTGTTTATAGATGCGTATATTTTGGCCATCAACTTAGCCTAATTGTGGTACTCCTTTAATAAGGTTTCGGCTAATCATGGGCTTATATTGCATTTTTTTCCCATGGCCACCTCGTGGGCCACTTCAGTTATTTTTTGGTCCATTTAAAGCTTGATGGTTTACTATGTAAATGCCCCTTATGGCCTATACCTATTTAATTCAGGCTCGTTTGTTACCCATTTAAAGTTTGTATACAGGCCTTCCTTTTAGGTCCATTTGTGGTCATTTATTTTAGATTTGGACCGTCTATTCAGTTTTAAAATGAGTGTATAATCTGGTAGGTGAACGTTTGAACTTTTACACCTTCCATTATATGGATACTTAAGTACTATTAGATCCAAGCGGTCTAATTTTAGACCCTAATGATGGACCTAACTATCGATTTGATTTAGGTAAATGTTCTATCTAGATTGTCCATCCTATGAATGTTAAAGGCTAGACCTGTATCGGTTATTAACAATGTTTAGATCATATAGAATCTAGATTCGGCTCACTTGTGGACCCATTACCCATACTCCAGAAGCTGTCATGAACAATTGGTTTAAAAGGAAAGGGAAGAGAAAAATATATCTATATGTTTCTTTTTAAGATCTCATGTTTCAATGATCAATGTTAGCTACTTTCTGGGCCAAATCAGTCTGTTTGATTGATAATCTGTTGAGGGCGGGATTATATTCACAATCATCAAGTTTAAAATTATGAAATTGGATCTAGTTGTGTTAGCCACCACAGTGACCTCAATTTGTAAAGATTTTATGGATTTTAACTCTAGATATTAAAATACGGTGGTAATATTGCAAATGGTTGAGTTTTTGTTTAATGTGGACGGTGACGAAAACACAGATAATCATCGTTTGATAAAGATGTAAGTGGTGTGAAGTAAATGGTACTAGTGGTGTAAAGTTGAGAGACTCATTTCACCCACAAGTGATGAGTGTCTTAGATTTACATGATCGGCATTACTTAGCTTCATGTTCAGGAGAGTCACTTGCATGTCATGACTACCTCTCATAAGAGTGATGATGATGTGACCGATTCTCGTCAGGATTGACTAGTTGGGCCCATCTTCATCCTGGGCAATTTAATTTAAGGCCTCAATTAATTGAATTTATGAACGTTTTGCCTAATATTCACTTTTATTCATGAATCATTTCAAGTAAACATATTGTTTAATGTGAGTATTATGTAAGTAGTTAACATTTCAACTCAATGCAATTCATTTCCCCTTATAATTAAATCTTATTATCCCAAAATGAAAGAGTCCATAAAGTTAGTCCTAGGAAACATGGTAAAAGACCTTACCTCAGAAACGGAATAAAAGTCTAGTCAGCAAGATATAAGAATCATAATGCTCATCTAGTAATCTCAGGACATGGACATAATGAAAAAAAGAAAAGGATAACCTAATTTTATAAAGGGATCTTTAGGTTTTATGGCTGACAACCAACCTAAAGATTGGTTTAACAATAAGCGGGCTAAAAAGGATAATTGCTTCTTCTGCAAGAAACCGAGCCATCAGGACATAGACTACATTAAGTTCAAACTATGACTTGTAGGGAAGGGTGAAGATTATGTCTTGGTTTGTTTTAAGTCAAATTTGACCAATGTGTCGGAAGATTCCTGATGGATAGATTCTGATACAACTACTCATATTTATGATTCCATATAAAATATGTTGCAGAGTTGTCTACCAACCAATATAGAGCAATCAATATATATGGGCGATGACATTAAAATGGACGTAGAGGCAATCAGAGTTTGCAAGATTAAGTCAAAGTTAGGTCATATGTTGGATCTAGTAGATAATTTTATGTACGTTATCTAGTCTTAATTTCTCGATTAGATAAATCCAATTATATGTCTAAATTTGAAAATGAAAAGTTTAGTATCTACTATGATTCGAATGTGGTTGACACTAACACTATGGTTAAAAACATGTACCAATTGGACTTGAATGTTTCATATGTCTGTAATGTGAGTGCTCTGCATGGAAATAAAGTAGGATCTAAGTGAAGATTGGATTATGAAAATTCATCCATGTCGTGGCACATGCCATTCCGTACAACATCTTAGAGTAAACATAAATATTTTATCAATTTCATAGATGATTACTTTCATTTTGGGTTCTTTTATTTTATAAATGAAAAATCAGATGCCTTAGATGCTTTTAAAATCTATAAGGTCAAAGTTGAAAATCAACTCAATAGGAAGATTAAAGTCGTCAGGTCTAACCGTGGTGGTGAATATTATGGAAGATATGACGAATCAAGTTGCACTCCAGGGCCCTTCACTAGATACCTATAAAATTATGACAGTCACTTAATACACTATGCTTGGGACTTCAGAGCAAAATGGTATGGCTAAAAGGCGAAATCGCACCATCATGGACATGATTGGTAGCATGATAAGCAATTTCACATTATCAGAATCTCTGTGGGGTGATGCGATTAAAACTATAGCTCATATCCTCAACAAGGTCCCCAACAAGGTCGTAAGTAAAACTCCTTTTGAATTGTGGAATGATAGAAGACCAAGTCTCCGATATCTCCATGTTTGAGGATGTCCTACTGAGGATAAAGTGTATAACTCGCATGAAAGAAAGCTCGATCCTAGAACTATAAGCTGTTTCTTCATAGGATACCTAAAAAGGTCAAGAAGTTATCGATTCTACTGTCATTCCCACTCCATCAGGATTATTGAGACTGAGAATGTCAGATAGATTGGGGATACTGAAAATAGTGGGAGCACGAACATTATAAATTTTATATATGAAAAAGAGCAGACTGTGATTCTCGTCATAGTCATTTGGACCACGTGGATTTAAACCCTATAGTTGAGCCTATAATCACTGTAGAACATCATAATAAATCTTTTATACAACCCACTGAGGAAGGAAATCAAAATCATATTTAACAGGGCGAGCCATTAAGAATATTAGAAAGGGAGAGGAGGCTTGCAATTTCAGATGATTGCATTGTATACTTACAAGAGCACGAGTTTGACATGGGTGGAAAAAGATCCTAAATCCTTTATACATGACAAACAAAGTGCTAACTCCTCTCGATGGATTGATGCCATGAAGGATAAGTTGAAATCCATGAAGGATAATAAAGTTTGGGATCCTGTTGAATTACACTAAGGAATAAAGTCGATCGGTTATAAATGAGTGTTTAAAATCAAACAAAATTCTAAGTGTAATATCGAAAAATATAAAGTTAGACTTGTTGTCAAGAGTTTTAACCAACATGAAGGTATTGATTTGAATGTGACTTTATCACTAGTATCTAAGAAAGACTTATTCAGGATCATAATGGCTCATGTGGCTCATATGAATTTGGAGCTGTACCAGATAGATGTAAAGACTTTGTTTCTTAATGGAGATTTAGATAAGGACGTATACATGTTGTAACCTGAAGGTTTTGTAGCCGATGACTCAAAACATATAGTGTGCAAACTCAAAAAAATCCATCTATAGGTTGAAATAGGCATCACGACAGTAATAAATAAAATTTCATGATTCCTCATATAGTTTTGTAGAAAACATTACAGATAAGTGTATCTATGTTAAGATCAGTGGAAGCAAGCTCGTCATATTGGTTTTGTATGTTGATGACATTTTGTTGGCTAGCAATGATAGTAGGATGATGTACGACAACAAGAAATTCCTGTCTCAAAGATTTGAGATGAAAAATCTTGGTGATGCCTCTTTTGTCTTTAGCATTGAGATACGCCGTGATAGTTCACTGGAACTACTTAGCATATTAGAGAAGACTTATATTAATAGGGTACTCAAAAGATATAGCATACAAAACTGTGCTCCTGGACAATCTAAAAAAGGTAGGGGGGTAAATAGGACCACCAAATTCTTGCAATCTCAAAATATAATCAGAGTAAAAGCACAAGAATAGTTAGAATAAGCAAGATAATAAACAATTTAAAATCTTGATTAAATTGTAGGACAACCTTTCACTTAAAAACTTAAGTAGGCCAACCTTATGTCACGATTTAAGATTTCACAGAAAATTAAACACATAAATAAAAAATTAATCAATCACCACAACACAAAGAGTTATAGTGGTTCGGTGCTTAAAAACTGTACCTACTCCACTCTTAAAATTACTTCTCCTTATAATTTTGGCTTTCCACTATAACAAAGGTTTTCATAGGTTCACCTTTAAAACCTGATATAACGATTTGTGATTTTCACAGGTTATCACAACAAAACCTCAAGAGATTTTCACAGGCTATTACCAAAAACCTTAAATGAGATTTTCACGGGCAATCTCAAACAAACCCAAAAAGTTAAGAGGAAGGATATTACCAATCTTCTTGAAGTAGAAGATGTTAAAGCTTAGTAGAGATGAAGTTTCAATGATGCAGCAATTCGATACTTGAAAAAGATAAACCAATATAGCTCGAACAAAATGGATCTAGGGATTTCTAAAAAGTTTTTCTAAAAGCTGCAATTTCAGTTCTCTAATATCAAATTGAGAATAATCTCTCTCAGATAGTTAGATTGCTTGAGAAGAGAACTAAGATAGCTAAATAATAAACCAGGAATTAAGAGCAGATAGCTAGACTATAATGGAGAAAATTTTCACCAGAGATAGAGAGCATTTTTGTAATTTTTCTTCATAAAAAATAGAGTGAAGAAAGCCTTAGTTATAGAAAAAAAGTTAGGTCTTTGCCTGACCTAAGTTCTAACTGTTTTATCGTAACGGCTATTAAATTTCGTGGGATAAGGATTAGTTCAAAATTCGGCTGACCCAAGATGTAATTCGGCTGATCCGAGATAGAGTTCAGTTGACTCGAGTTTAAGGTCCAGAAATCAGTTTCAAATTTAAAAATTCGGCTAACCGAAGCTAGTTCGACTGACTGAACACAGGGTCAGACCAACTGAATATCCTCTTAATTTTTCAATTATGCTTGTTGGAAACTTGGCTGAAGTTTTTGGGCTGGCCGAAGATTCTTGGGTTGACCGAATACAGGGTTAGGTTAGCCGAATTTCCTTGAACTATGACTTTAAAAGAGATTAAAATGATTAACTTAAAAGACATGAATTCACCTAACATTCCTATGGTCAATTTTACGTTTGACATATATGGTTTATTTTTTAAGCTTTGCTGCAACATCTGTTGTAGAGTCGATAGTCTTGATCTTGATATGTTTGTTGAGGTTGACTCTTGTCTTCTCAAAGAACTTGGCTTGCTCACACAACCTCATACATTATTCTATTATCTACAAAATTTGACAACTATACTGTGCTTAGCAGTCACACTTTGTGCTTAGCACGTACAATCTCTCCCTTTGTTAATTTCATGACAAAACACAACTCATTTACAACATATTATATTAAAAGCGACTCTCAACATCCATAAGGGCCCGTTTGGTTATCAGTTGGAAACCAGATTCCAACATGAAATCCCGTTTCTACATCAGAACTGCGTGTTTGGACGCCAAAATTAGTTTTCATTTGGAAACTTGTTTATATTGGAATCCAGATTACTGGAAACGGCAACCAACTCCGTTTTTGTTGGAACGAAAATTGCTAAAAGCAAGGAGAGTTCCACGGAAACTTGATTTTCGAGATCCTACTTTCGCGAGAAAGGTGGTACTTGGCCATTCGTTTTCTTCCTCTCCTCCACTCCCTTCTACATAGATTCTCTCTCTCTCTCTAAACTATATCTCATTTAAAAGGGAATTTCAAATGTGGTTTTCTCACAGATCTAAAGAGGTTTGGGCCGTCTTGGGTGGTTTCAGGTGTAGCTTTCTTCTTCTTCTGTCATCCTAATGTTTCCGTCTTCTTCGTGCTAGAATTCGTAGGTCATACCTTACGAATTTGAGATTTTTTGCTGTAATTCGTAGGTCATACCTTACGCCAAAATTTGCTGTAATTTCGTGAAGAAGCAAACTGGTTTGCCTCGAATCGAATTGCGCGCGGAGACTATCGTGCGGAGTAAACTCAGTTGGGCCCACCTAGAATGTATGTGCTTTATCTATTCCGTCCATATGTTTTTTCAGCTCATTTTAGTGGTTGAGCCCAAAATTTAAGCATATCCAAATCTCAAGTGGACCACGCCACGGGAAATAGTGGCAATAATGATTTCCACTGTTGAAACCTTCCCAGGCATTATAGTGATGTTTGTTTGTCATCCAACCTATTCATAAGATCACATGGATATGGATGAAGGGAAAACACAAATATCAGCTTGATCCAAAACTTCTGTGTCCTTCGAGAATTTTTCAATGGTAGACATTTAGTTCACACTTTTCTTATGGTGTGGTCCACTTTAGATATTGCTATGCTTCATTTTTTAGCACCATACCTAAACTTTTCTATTAAGATGGATGGACAGAGTGGATAAAATACATAAATCACTATGGGCCCCACAGAGTTTACTCCGCACGCTAGCCTGTGGAGTTACTCAGTACGCAATGAGAAAAATTTTGCTACACCCATGAGTTAGCTACACTAGCTACACCAGGTGTTGCAATGACCCCACCATGATGTATGTGTTGTATCTACGCCGTCCATCCATTTGGTGAGATCATTTTAGGACATGACACCGAAAATGAGGGAGATCTGAAGCTCAAGTGGCCCTAATAAGTTTTTAATGGTTGGCGTTCAATCCCCTCTATTTTCTGTAAGTGCTGTGTCCAATGAGCTTTGGTTCTGCCTCATTTTCGGTGTCATGCCCTAAAATTATATCACTAAATGAATGGACGGCGTGGATACAACACAAATATCATGGTGGGTCATTGCTACACCCGGTGTAGCTAGCGTAGCTAACTCGTAGGTGTAGCAAAGTTTTTCTCCTACGCAATCCGCTTCCGATTTGCCTCTCCTAGTTTGTGCTCTCTTTGACAGAGATGGGCAAGTTGCCATGGCTACTATGGGAGAGTGGCCTTTAGAATCCTTCTCGCACCACGTGTTAATGTAGCATGTGCGTGCAATATCCAGTCCGTTCATCAGGTGGGCCCATCTTGTTACATGTAGTTGCTCTAATAACAAGTTAGTTCATAAGTTGGGTAAATGCGGGCTGTTAGGTTGCTACCTCGATCGCTAATCCATTCACACATTTATGTCCCACCTGGTGGTCGGCCCATCAGCAGTTTAAAGATACAAAGATTAAAAAGTGGGACCCACCTGATGAACAACCTGTATGTGCCACACGCTTGTGACCTAAGAGAGTAGGAACATGGAGTAGCCATCATGTATTTGCCTGGGCAGAGATGTCCCATATGATATGACAACACACCTTGTCAACATTAAACACCACCCTCACTTCTCTCATCAATAAATGCTCCTCTAAGGTGGGGCCATGCTAGCTTTTCTATCTAGTTGAATTCACATGAATGACTTCCTGTCCCACATTTGTCCTTATTCATGACAAGATCATGAGTGTGCAGCACAGGCCTTTGATACTCCGTCTACTTATGATGCTTGATATACAACTACTCACAAATCTTACACATAACATGCGTTAGATCATATTCAATTGATTGTTTTTTTTTCTATATAATTATTCATTTGACTACTTATTAATTAAACATAGATTTTGAGCATGGAATCCCAAAACACTCAAGAATCAAGTTTAATTGGTCAAAGTGGAAGAACAAAAGGAAAATGTAAAGGCCCAGATGACAGATTGAGCATGGCATCCTTCACTGATGAAAAAGACAAGCATTTGTTAGAACTTTGTATCGACCACAAAGTTCTTTGGGACTTGCACTCACGTGCTTCTAGAAATGAAGCATACACTTCAGTAACTCATGCCTTCAATAAGAAGTTTGGAACATCTTACCAAGACATTCAAATTAAAGATCACTTGGGAAATGTAAAAGTTTGGTATAGAGTAGTGAAAGACCTGAAGAACAAGAGTGGATGGGGGTGGAATGATGTGGAGAAGAAGATTCTTGCAGAGCCAACACAGTGGGATGAGTATTTTAAGGTATTCGCTTAATATTTTTTTCTGAGCTTATATAATTTTATTCCATTTTCTTGATAATAATACATCTCTTATATTTGCCAGAGTGACTTAAAAAAAATTAGAACATATAGGGATCGCAAGTGGACTAATTATGAGTTGATGGCGACGTGTTTTGATGGTACATCATTTTTCCTTTGCTTTTATTTCATCATTTAATATTTATACATATGAAATATAATATTTTCAGTTTATAACAGGCACAGTTGCTACAGGAGAGTTTAGCTGTGATGGTTCCTACATCCCACTGGAACCGCAATCTCCGCCCCCACCATTTGACTCACAAACAGAGAATATTGGAGATGAAGTTGGCGAGTCACCAGATGTATCCAGGGAGAAGTTGAGTGGTCGCAGGCGAAGTCTTAGTTCAGAGTCAACCAGCCGACGGAGAAGAAGGTCTACTTCTGCTTCAGACATATTGGACAATGTTGCGTCCATGAGAACGACTTTTCAGCAATTTACCGAGCAAGAAACTAGTGTAGATTTATTCAGAAGGATTGGTAGAATTCTACGGGAGATGTCGAAGCTAGACGATGACCAAAGGGCAGATGCAGTGGAGTGCCTTAATAAAAAGGCGGAGGCCGCAATTTTCGCAGAATTCACACATACTGGTCGTTTTAGTTATCTTCGTCGTCGTGGAGTAATTCCTTAGTTGTAGGAAATAATTTAGAATGTCACAGCATTATTTTTATTTTTTTTACTAACTTAAATAAACTTGGTTTGTAGTTCTATGAATATCTTTATTTTTCATCTATCTATTTTGTCATTATTTGGATGGAATAATAATGTTTATGATTGATGTATATTTTTTTTACTTTTATGGTATGTTAGTTTCTGCCATGTTTGAGAGCATAACATGGTCTGATTATTTCCTTATCAAATTATGTTTATCATTTCGTGTTTTATATTTTGCTTATTTAATTAATTTGTGTTTTGATAAAATTAAGATGTCGAGCTTTGACGATTCATCCGAAGATGAGAGGCTGCATCGGAGAAAAATACTTGCGACTGTAATTGTAATAGAGAGTGTCAACACTATATGTCAATCGTATATGAATAAGTATTTGATTAAGAGGCCACTACGCAATTCAAACCTGTCGGGTGAAGAATACGTCCAAGAACTCCTCACCCGTCATAAAACAGTAATGAAGGAAGTATGTCGGATGGACGTTACAGTTTTCAATAAATTATCTCATCTTTGCTGGTCTCGGGGTATTTTTAAAGATAGCCTTAGGATTAAAATAGAAGAACAGTTGGCCATGTTTTTGTATACCATTAGCCATAATGCAAGCAATCGAGATGTGCAGGAGATATTCCAGCACTCGAGTGAGACAGTTAGTCGTTATTTTAATGTGGTGCTTGGCGCCATGATGGATGTAGCTCATCTTTACATTTGCTTGCCTTCAACTAAGACGACTCTTGAAGAAATTCAGTCTGATGATCGAATGTATCCGTATTTTAAGGTAGACCATGTATTAAGTTAATTATCTCCATTTAAATTTATGTTATTATTATGTTGTTTAGCACTAATCATTCTATAATGAATTTCAAGGATTGCATTGGAGCATTGGATGGGACACACATACCAATCTCGGTTTCTGAAGACCGACAAAAGCCATGGCAAAATCGGAAGGGCTTTACTTCAATAAACGTGTTGGCTGCATGTTCGTTTGACATGCGTTTCGTTTATGTAAATGTAGGATGGGAGGGATCGGCAGCAGACGCGACGGTTCTTAGCTCTTGTCTTAATCAAGGTTTAACAATCCCCAAAGGTATTTTATACAAAACAAAAATTGTAGTTTTTATAGAAACAATTTTTTATTATTTTATTAATTTTTTATTTTTTATGAACCAAGGTAAATATTACCTTGGCGATGCAGGGTTCAGGAATACTATAGAAGCTATTGCTATCATCTGAAGGAATGGGGGGATCAGATGCCTGAATGTAAAGAAGAACTATATAACTTGAGGCACTCTTCATTGAGGAATGTGATTGAACGTATTTATGGAGTTGTAAAGAAACGCTTCCCCATTTTGAGGCATGCCACACAATTTCCATTACAAAGTCAAATGAATATTATACATGCATGTTGTGCATTACATAACTTTATTCGCCAATCAACACCAGGTGAAAGGGATTTTCTATATGACGAACCAGATCAGTCCACAAATGAGGAATTTGATGTCCCAAGTGAACGAGACGAGCTTTTAGGAACTCATAATCCACAAGAAGGGAGGACATTGCGGGATCGAATTGCAATGGATATGTGGCGTGAATATCATGGAAGAAGAAACTAGTTAGATCAAAACAATATTACTAAATTTTGGGATGCTACTTTAAATTTTATTTACTCCAATCTAATTTAAGTTACAATTTAATTGGTGTTAATTATTATTAAGATGTGTGATCATTACGATAGTATTTTAATTTTTTTCTGTTTCGTTCCTTATTATTGATTGCAAATAGTATAGAGTCATGCTAAGAGGGGGTTGTGTACCAAACACCCAATTCTATCTGGAATCTGGATTCTAGATCAGAAACTAGATTACACAGTTTTCAACCAAACAACAAGTTCTAAATGGAATCCGGGTTTCCAATCCAGTTTCTGTATTTTTGGGTTCCAAAGCTAGAATCTAGATTCTATCTGGAATCTGCATTCTGCAACCAAATATGCCCTAAAAAGATTTTTCAATTATGTAATCATTGAAAAAGAACTAATCTTATATGCTCCCCTTGGAAGTATGCTGCTCCCCCTGCACATATGCTTAGAAAAGAAATTTTGTAAAGTTTGCCTTTGCACAAGCGAACAGATTCATAATAGTAGTAGCATAGTAATCATTCTCCCACTTTTTATCACAAGTTGACAAAGGAAGAAATAAAGATATAAGGAGTTGACAAATTGAAAATAACCAATAAAAACAGAGAAGCATACCAATAGAAGTATATCATTTTTTAAGATGCCAAAGACAGAATACTAAACTAACAGAGTTTACTAGAGAAGTACTCGTAAATATTCATTACAAATCATACATAAAAAGATCATTCTGACCTAGATGAAGAGGAAGATAATGACATCTCAGGATCAATGCGTTTCAGACTTTTGCTCATACGATGAAAATAGCTTTTCATGTATTTCATATTAAACTTTTGGGATGTAACAAGAGTTTTCTGAGACACATGTAAAGAATCCATCATCTGTTCTAAAGCAGAAAGACGAGAATTAAAATCAGATGGATTGTAATTAGGATCATCTTCATTTTCATCTTCAAGTTCGTTAAATATGTCATCTGTATTCACATCACCTTCAGCTCTTTCTTTATCATGTTCATACTCTTGAGAAATACCCTGTTGTTTCGACAGAAGGGTCAAATTCATCATATTTAAATTAGAAGAATTGAAAGGCAGTTCAAACTTCAATATCTCAACAGATGAAATTTGAACACGAAGATTTAGAATGAGAGAAGTGATAAGATAACTAAAAGGTAAATTTTCATGCTTAGACAACATGCGATAGTGAATAATGTAGAAAAAGATAAACGTAGGAAGACAAATACGAATTTCAGTAGCAATCGAATGCAACACACATACCATGACAGGAGTCGGATCAATTTTATTTCCAGTTCTAGGATAAAGATTTGAAGTGAAGATACGGTGAAGAACTTAAAACTTAGGAAATAATTTTTCAATATGAAATGCATTTTCCGATCTCCAATCTGTATCGAATCTACATGAAGCTCGGGTAACAATATTTTTCTCAGATTGAGACATCTTTTCAAATAAAGGAGGAATTGGGATTCCATCTTCTGCCATGTCAATTTCCATTAATGATGTAATGGTAGAGGGTGTGATTGTCATTGTTTTCTCTTGAAATTTAATATTAAAATAGATGTCATCATCTAAAAAGAATTCTGAAATGGAGGAATGTATGCCTTGGACTATTGATTGGTATGCATTTTCTCCCCATCGGAGAATCTTTTTCCAACCAACCTCGGAAATGAGATTATTCAACCCATATTCAACAATGTGATTGAGATTAACAGTCCGTTCTACAATAATATCTCTAGATCGAAAATCACAGACATTGTCGGGATCATCTTCCGGTGGTGGAATTGTCTGAATCTCTCTTAGAATGGAACGAGAGGAAGAACCGGGATATGATTGGCTAACGGCTCATTTAGGATGGCGTTCCATGGCAAGAAATCAAAGGAACTATGCAAGAAACACACTCCAATAGAAAAATCTAAAAAAATAAGGGTTTCAAACCAAAAAAACTAGATTTAAAAGGAAATGGAGTTGATGGAATGTTGAGAATGATTAAAATCTATGATAAAAATTAACTCAATACACTTGCTTGCATGAATATAAGATGGGTAATCGAAGAAGGGCACCAACTGACTGAAGAAGAAGAAGAAGAGTGAGATAAAAAAAATGAGGTTTCAACCCTTTTAAATTGGAAGGACCGCGCTGTTTGGTTGATCGAACAGTCCAGTCAAGAACCGGTTGGCCAAAATTTTTTTTTAAAAATGCAATGCATAAAATGATATGAAAAAAATTACATATAACACAAGCCAATATCATTCCTTAATTTAAAAAATGTTACATTATCAAGTGTCTTAGTAAGAATGTCTGCTAATTGATTTTCAATTTGGATGTACTGCATCATTACTAATCTTTCTTTAACTAATTATCGGCTATAATGATATCTAATGTCAATATGCTTTGTCCGAGAGTGTTGAATGAGATTTTTAAAAATATTTATTGTATTGGTATTATCACAATACAGGTACATATTATTATTTTTATCCCATAATCAGTTAGCATTCTTTTTATCCACATAAGATGTGTACATGCACTTCCTGTAGTGATGTATTCAACTTTTGCAGTTAATAAAGAAATAGAGTTTTATTTCTTACTCATCCACGAGACAAGACAATCACCAATATAGAAACATAAACCACTTGTTGATTTTCTATCATCAACATTACCTGCCCAATCAACATCAGAATATCCTATTAATTGAGTTGAAGTATTATGAGAATACCATAATCCTAGATTAGCAGAATTAGCAATGAATCTAATCATACATTTTACATCAGTTAAATGTGATTCCTTAAGATCTAATTGATATCTAGCACATATGCCTACTCTGAAGGCAATATCAGGTCTACTAGCAGTTAAATATAATAAACTACCAATCATACTTCTATATAAATGAGAATCTACACTTTAACCTGATTTATCTTTAGATAATCTTAGTGTAGTGCTAATAGGAGAATCAAAATTTCTACCATTCTCAAAACCAAACTTTTTAACTAAATTCTGAGCATACTTGGTTTGAGATAGAAAAATATCATTATTAAGTTGTCGAACTTGTAGTCCTCCAAGGAAGTAGGTCAATTCTTCTATCATACTCATTTCAAATTCAGATTTCATAAGTTTTGCAAACTTGAAAGATAGATTAAAACAAGTAGATCCATAGATGATATCATCAACATATATTTGAACAATCAAAATATCATCATTTGAATGTTTAACAAATAGAGTTTGATTAACACTATCCATTTGAAAGTCATGACTGAGCAAGAATTGAGTCAGTTTATTATACCATGCTCTCGGTACTTGTTTCAAACCATAAAAAGCTTTTTTAAGTCTATAAACATGATTGGGTAATTTAGGATCTTCAAATCCTGTAAATTGTTCCACATAATCTTCCTCAATCAAGTTACCATTAAGAAAAGTGCTTTTAATATCCATTTGAAAGATTTTAAATTTCTTAAAGCATGCAATGGATATAAACAATCTAATAGATTCAAGGCGAGCAACTAGTACAAAGCTTCATCATAGTCAATTCCTTTAATTTAAGTATATCCATGTGTAACCAATCGAGCCTTGTTTCTAATAATGTTTCAAAGTTCATCTGATTTATTTTTGTAAATCTATTTAGTTCCAACTACATTTTTATCAAATGGTCTAGAAACAAGATACCGGACATCATTTCTGACAAATTGATTCAATTCATCTTGTATAGCCAACATCTAATTTTCATTAGCTAGTGCTTCATTTATGTTGGCCGGTTCTATTCACACATGATTACAGATATCTTCTAATTGTCTCAGAGTTCATATACCAGTAAAATGATCACCCATAATTTGAGTTATTGGATGGTCTTTTACTAATCAGAGTTCTGTTTCATTTGGTTTAGATGGTGATATTACAATATCATCATCGTCTTGTGAAGGGCTAAAGTTTATACCTTGATCATTAATAATCACATTTATAGATTTTTGTATTACTCCAGTTCTTTTATTCAGAACTCGATATGCACGACTATTTGTAGCATATCTTAAGAAGATGCCTTCATCACTTTTTGCATCAAACTTCCCAAAATTTTTCCAGTTAAGCTAAATGTAGCACGTACTTCCAAAAATGTAGAAATGTTTAACTGATGATTTCTTTTCAAACAACACTTCATAAGGAGTATTTTTTCCAGCTCTTATATATACTCGGTTAACTATATAACAAGCAGTTTTAATAACTCCAGCCAACAAATTTTTTGATGAACTCTTATTATTGATCATAACATTAGCCATCTCCTGTTTGTAACACTCTATTTTTCCTTTCAGTAACTCCATTTTGCTGAGGTGTTTTAGGAGCTGAGAATTCATGTAGTATTCTATGATCATCACAAAACTTCTGAAAATTGCTGTTTTCAAATTCAGTTTCATGATCACTTTAAATTCTTTGAACACACAATTGTTTCTCAATCTGAATCCGTTTGAAAATCTTTTTAACCTCATTAAACATTTTTTACTTTTCTCTTAGAAATGCAACCAAAGAGAATCTTGTGTAATTATCAACCACTACCACGAAATATTTTTTGCCTCCTTTACTCTCCGTTTGAGTTGGTCCAACTAAGTCCATCTAGAGAAGTTCAAGGGGTTTAGATGTGGCTAATGAGTTCACTTTCTTGTGGCAACTTCTAATTTGTTTGCCAACTTGACATGAGTCACAAACCATATTTTTCTTCTTTCTTAGCTTAGGAATATCACGCAAGTGTTTTCTTTTACTCAACTTATATAAATCTTTGAAATTTAAATGTCCAAGACATTGATGTCATAATTTAGTTTCGTTTCATTGGACCATGTAATAGGAATAATTCTTTGAGTAATTCGCATCAATTATATAACAATTTTCAGAGGTTCTACGACCATGTAATATTATATTCTCAGACTTGTTTAGAATTTCACATTCACGATCAGAAAAATTGATACTATGATTATTATCGTACATTTAAGAAATACTAAACAAGTTATGTTTTAATCCATCAACATATAAAGCATCTTTAAACAAAGGAAGATTAGGGAGTTGAACATTACCTTGGCCAATGATTTTACAATGGCTACCATCTCCAAATGTAATTGCACCTCCATCAATAATGTTGATGTTTGATATAATAGCTTTATCACCTATCATATGTCTAGAACATCCACTATCCAGGTACCATTTTAAATGGCTACTAGCTTTGAAAGCAATGTGGATAACCAAACATTTGTTTTTAGGAACCCACTTCATAATGGTTTTGGACTTTGGTGGATTCTTCTTTACTTACAGAGACTGAGAGATGTGATTTCTTTTTCTCTTGCTTATTCTTTTCTTTGTTGAGTCATATTTCATCAACTCTTTGAGTAAGTCCATAATCTTAATAATTAGAGAACAAGTATTAATTTCTCTTATTTGATATTTATGGTTGTTAACAGAGATTTTTGAAGATGTTTGTGAAGGTTTTGAAATTTTTGAAAAGTAATTTTCAAATCCTTTAAGGGTTTCATTCTTAGAATTTGAGGATTCTCCTTTTACAAAAATAGTAGGTGAAGTCTTTTTGCTTTTGATTGAACTTGTTGTAGCCAAGACTTGACCTATGATTAGAGGTGAGCACGAGCCGAGTTGAGCCCTGTTCGAGCTAGGCTCACTTAATGGCCACCTTAGCTTGTGTTAGGCTCAATTCGACCTTCAAGCTGGACTGAAATGTTCGAGCTAGCTCGACTGAGCTTTTGAGCAAGTTCGAGCCCAATTCGAGCCGAGTTCGAGCCTGGTAGGTCCAACCCAAAGGTCGAGCTTAAAGCTGTTTAAAATTGGGCCCAAAGCCCATAAACACCCTCACTTACTTTTATAGAGAGTTTCATCTCTCTCTTCTTTGTTCACTTCCGATGTGGGACTAAAAAATATATTTTTTTAGTTTTTTAGAAGTGAGTCAGTCGAGTCGAGCCGAGCCGAATCTAGCTTCAATCGAGCTGAACTTCGAGCCGAGCCGAATTGAGTTTGGGTTAGCTCGAGTTCGGCTTGAAAATCATTTCGAGCTTTGGAAAAATGGCTCAGCTTGGTTCGAATCTAGCCCTTGAATCGAGCTGGTTTGAACCGAGTCAAGCGAGCTAACCGAGTTGGCTTGACTTGTGCTCAGCTCTACCTATGATCACCATAAGGTCTAGAAGAGATGTATTTCTTCAAGTTTATCATTTCTTTTATTGAACTTTTCAAATTCTTTCAAATTCTGAAAATTGAAAACCTTAGTTTTTAGAATTTCATAATAAGACTTGAGTTTTTAAAAATCTTCAGTCTTGATTTTCAAGTCTAATTTACATTTTTCAAAACAATCAAAAGAATGCTACTTTTTCAAAAGGATTTTTTCAAGTTTATATTGCAATTCATCACATTTTTTCTTTTGAACTTTAAGCTTAGATGCAATCTTACAACTTTCCTTGAATAAGGCATCATATGATTCTTAAAGATGTTCTTCGTTTTCATAATCACTTCTGAATTTTTCATAACTAGAATTTTCACATTCTTCAATAGTGGAAATTTTGGCAATGGTCATGAATGCATTTTGAATTTTTGTATCCTTCTGATCTGATTTATCAGAGTCTGAATCAAATTCAATTCTAATGACTCATTACAGGTTGCGACCATTCATTTCTTCTTTGATTTTTTCCTTTTTAGAACAATTTGAAGCCAAGTGCCCATAACCAGAACAGTTAAAACATTGCGTATTTTTGGACTTAAGTTTTCAAAAACTAGATTTTCCTTTTTTCTTTACAAAGGTTTTTGAATTTCAACTTTCTTTTTGTTTTTGAAAATCTTATAAAACTTCTTTGCCAATAAAGCTATATCATCCTCATCTTCTTCATTGTCTGAATTTTCACCATTTACCATTGAAACATACTTAGAAGATTTAAGGGCAATGGATTTATTCTTAGGAGTTTTGAAATTCAACTCATAAGTTTGAAGAGATCTAATTAATTCTTCAACCTTCATTGAATCAGTGTCCCTCAATTCTTGAATAGCAGTGACTTTGGAATTGAACCTTTCCGGTAAGGATCTCAGAATTTTAGCACAAACCTTGCTTTCTGGGACACTCTCTCCAAGACCCCACATAGAGTTTATTATATCATTTAGTTTTGTATAGAAGTCCATGAATGTTTCATTTTCTTCCATATGGATTTTCTTAAATCTGGTTGTGAGGATTTATATTTTAGACTTCTTCTCAATACTAGTACCCTCTGTTAGTGCACTTTTCTATGGCATACTAATGCACCTTGTTTGTTAATTACTTAGGTCAGTGAGTCTAGTGTCGTTTGAACTTAATGAAGATGAAGACCGAATACTCAAACGAATATGCTGAATTAAGGAAGAAGAAACGGGTAAAAGTGATGCCTTGGTGAAGCCTTAACCTTGAACCTATCCAAAACTATAACCTCTAGATGAACTTGACCCAATTAGGAATACTAATAGTCATCTTAAATTGACTTTATATGTCTCAAAATACATCCTAAAGATTGGCCAAAGAGGTGCCCCTACTACTACAAAATATGACTCAAGACAGCATGGGAAAAGGGCTGCCGACCGGTCGGACCCCTGGCTGACCAGTCGTCAAACCACAAGTTGGGGCAACAACCTTACTAGAACCCCCTGGCCTTAACCGATCAGTTGGGCCGACCCAAATCGGGACAACAAAGAAAAATAAAAAAATCAAGTCTATTTGGCTAATGGCTAACTAGTCGGGGACTGGTCGGCAACTAGCTGTTTTACACCATTATAGATCCGTTGGGATCTTTCTTATAAAAAAGGTTTAGGTAGTTTTTTAGGTAAGAAGAGGGATTTTGAGAGGATTGAAGCCACCATTGTTGGAGACCATTTAAGGCTCATATCCTAACCTTGGCAAGGTATCTTCCTTGTGATTTAACACAAGAATGGAGCATTCCAAACTCATGATAGCCTTCACCCTATTTTGATCTCTAGAGTTTAGATCATTCTTGATAGTTATATTCCTATCCAAAGCTCTATGATGAGATCCTTGTAGGTGAGCAAATCTAGGCAACTCATTCCCATTAGCTGTAGAGTTCTCAAACCTACCCTCATATCACCTTAGGCATCTCAAAGGCGTCATATGCAAGGTGATTGATCAAGTGTAGCTGAGGCATTGACAACGCAACGAAAACACGATCGGGGGAGCTGATTGAAGCACAAGAGAGCGGAGATCAAGCAACCTGAAGTGGCACTGAACAAGGGGATCATCAGACAAGTAAGGTTGTCAAATTGTTGAGAGTCCATCCACTCTTTTCCCTATGGGAATTGAGTGTAGAGTTTGTTTATCAAATTCGATCTAAGGTCGTTTGCCGATCATTGGCTTGTTAGTTGAGCCTAAAATTCTAGGGATGTTGGCTGTTCCTTGACATGTTAGTTAGGCCTAAAGATTAGGGGCATTTGGTGCTCCTTAGCACGTTTGTAGGGCCTAAACAAAATCTCCAGGGGAGAGCCTCCGATACAGGAGTGAATGTGCATCGGGTTGAGAGTTAGCCCTTGTCCAAAACTCCGTTATGGTCAAGAGGTGAATCGATAAAACCTCCGTGTAAAGGTTGAGAGGTGAACCTCATTTACAACCTCCGTATAGTGAATGTCGATGTGCTCAATGGGGTTGATTACTTGAACCGAGAGTGGAGTAAACCCAAAGTCGAACCACTATACATGCTTGTGTTTGTGATTGAATTGAGCACATTGTTATCTTAGCATTGTATGTTTAATTATTTAATCATGAATGCTTGATAGGAATGTATGTTAGGCACTAGATAGGCACATCCACACACAAGATGTACTTTCACTAAGTAGTGTAAACTTGAGCTCATTGATCCATTCTCATAGTTTATATAGGTTGCATAGATTAGGAGGTTGATTTGTTTAATCATTTGATTATCTATGCATGCTTAAACTAAGTAGTTTATTGCTTAAACCATATGCTAGTCTTGTGATTGGACCTACTTAGGCTTGGAAGTTGAAGTGTTAATTGCTTACTTAGTTTAAATTATTAAATCGCTTAAGTAGTGAAAAAAATTTAAAAGGTCCTAATCACCCCTCCCCCTCCAGGACTTAGCCATAATATTAGTTGCTCCTCAAGCTTCCACACTAATACGCCTTTAATCCAAAAAGTGTAATTTCACCCTCATGGGTCATTTCGAGTATATCACATGCTTGCTTTGCTGATTCACATGAAATGATTCTTTTGAATTCATCAGGTGAAAGAGCACAAGTTAAAGCATTCAACGCTTTAGCATTTGCACTACTTTCATTTTTATGAGTAGTAGTCCATAAATTATAGGCTACTTCTTTCATGGATTTAGTTTTATCTATAGCCGTTACTTCAATCATTGGAGGAGATCATTGGGTTACTATGGCTTGCCACACACTCTCCTTCATGGATTAAAAAAGAAATCTCATCTTGACTTTTCAATATGAATAATTAGTACCATCATAAGGAGGTGACCTGGAAACAGATAAGCTTTCAAACTTAGACATGTTACAGCTTTAGATCTAACTCTTTGGATTGTAAATCCACACAAGAGAAACCCGCTCTGATACCACTTGAAAAAGGTGGAGCTATAAATGTCCTGGGGGGGGGGGGGGGGGGGGGGGGGGGGGGGGGTGAATAGGACCACCAAATTCTTGCAATCTCAAAATATAATCGAAATAAAAGCATATAAAAATAACAAGAATAAGCAAAGCAATAAACAATCTGAAATATTGTTCAAATCGTAGGACAACCTTTCACTTAAAAACTTAAGTAGGACAACTTTATACGTCATGATTTAAGATTTCACAGAAAGTCAAATACATAAATAAAGAATTAATCAATCACCATAACACAAAGAGTTATAATGGTACGATGCTTAAAAACTGCACGTACTCCACTCCCAAAATTACTCCTCCTTGTAATTTTTGTTTTCTTCTACAACAAAGGTTTTCATAGATTCACTTTTAAAACCTGATATAACGATTTGTGATTTTCACAAGTTATCACAACAAAACTTCAAGTGATTTTCACAGGCTATCACAAAAAACCTTAAATGAGATTTGCACGGGCAATCTCAAACAAATCCAAAAAGTTAAGAGGAAAGATATTATCAATCTTCTTTAAGTAGAAGATGCTGAAGCTTAACGGAGATGAATCTTCAATGATGCAGCGATCCGATCTTAAGATGATAAACCAATATAGCTCGAACAAGATAGGTTTAGGGATTTCTAAAAAGTTTCCTTAAAAGCTGCTATTTCAGTTCTCTAATTTCAAGTTGAGAATAATCTCTCTCAGATAGTTAGATTGCTTGAGAAGAGAACTGAGATAGCTAAATAATAAACTAGGAATTAAGAGCAGATAGCTAGACTATAATGGAGGGCTTTTTCTCCAGAGATAGAGAGTATTTTCGTAGTTTTTCTTCATGAAAAAAGAAAGAAGAAAGCCTTATTATAGCAAAAAAGTTAGGTCTTCGGCTGACCTAAGCTCCAACCGTTTTATCTCAACGACTATCAGATTTCCCGGGATAATGATTAGTTCAAAATTCAGCTGACCCAAGATGTAGTTCGATTGACTCGAGTGCACTTTGGTTGACCCGAGACAGGGTTCGGCTAACTCGAGTTTAAGGTCCAGAAATCAGTTTCAAATCTGGAAACTTGACTGAACACCGTTGGGCTGACCAAAGCCTATTCGGCTAGCCGAACATAGGGTCAAGTTGACCGAATTTCCTCTAAAATTTTCAATTATGCTTGTTGAAAACTTGGCCAAAGTTTATGGGCTAGCCGAAGATTCTTGGGTTGACTGAATATAGGGTTAGCTTAGTCGAATATTGTTCGCTTTCCCAAGTGTAGGGTTGCGATGTAGTAATAAACTCGGTAAGACCGAGGTCGATCCACAGGGACTTGTGTAGGAATTCACAAACACATCCAATAGTGTCTATTGAGAGCTAACAACCAGATTTTGTATGAAATTGATGTAAGTAACAACTTTGAATTAAATTGAAGATAAACAATTATAAAAAGGCACTAGGGTTCAAGGATCCACTTGTAGCTATCCTTGATGTTCAATCCGCTGTGGTTTCTCATTCTCTCAACTAGAATCGATATTAAGATCTATCTAGCCGGATGATAGAGCTGTTAAACCAACAATCTGTCATATGTATGAGCCCTGTGTATGATTCACTCAATACAAGCTAGGCTGAGCATGCTTCAATTGCATAGGTCAGTCCCAATTTCAATAAACTAAGTTCATAATCATGATCATCATTAAGTCCTGTCATCAGACAAAGTTAGATCATGGTTTGAACTTGAATCAAATCATATGCACAGTCTCATAATAATTCAGAAAACTAGAAAAGTAGAACTTTGGTAGGAAGTCCTCACATGAAGATCATAGTACTAGAGCGTACTCCAATTCCTCGGATCATACAGGTCTAGACTAATACAAAGCAATTAAGAACTTAAGTAATTCTCCCAAACATCCATGAGTCATCATAAGACTAAGAAAAACTACTTAGAACTTGTATAGACTTCAAACTATTGTTCATAAACATTAAAACCAATCTTAAAACCAACTTAGAACGAATTGAAACATCTTCGATTCACTACAAGCTTCACCTCTTAGCCCTAGCTAAGAGGTTTAGCCGTTCATGATCCAAGGAAACATGAAACAACTAAGAAAAACATAAAAAGCAGCAAAATAAAGTAGAAGGAGTTGTGGAACTCCGAAATCCACTTCCGCCGCCTCCAACCTTGCTTAAACTCTTATTCGATACCCTAAGAACGATCCCTAGGTGTCCTTTTATAGTAGGGAGGCTCCGCAACTTCGGAAGAATCGAGAATTTGCATAAAACTTACGTACTGCGCAGAGAAAATCGACGCCAGAAATAGAAGGTTCAAATCTTACGCAGGCGCCCGGTCGCAGTGGCTGGACGACCCGTCGTGAATGCTGGACGACCGGTCTCAAAATGGCCAAAAAGTGTCCAGAGAGTTTCAGCCCGAAAAAATAATTTAAGGACCGGTCGCACGACCGGTCGCAGAAG
>PVNU02002250.1:0-89316 GCA_003013855.2 Liriodendron chinense
TGATTTGTGAGAATCCACCCTGTACATCCATGTTTTACAAGTGCATTTTAGGAAGTGACAAAAATAGGCAGATCAAAAACTTAAGTGGGCCACATGAGAAGGAAAACTAGGGAAAATAATGCCCACCATTGAAACCTTCCTGTGCTCCACTGTGATGTTTATATGCCATCCAAACCGTTTACAAGGTAATAAAAATATCTGTGGCCATACGAATGTTTTAATGGCGTTATTTCAATCAGCAGTGTTTCCTCGTATGGCCCACTTGAGTTTTGGATCCGCCTCATTTTCTATGTATGTTCTAAAATGAGTTTGCAAAGAAGATGGACGGGTTGGCTTTCTGACAAACATCACGGTGGGGCCCACCTAGCTTCCTAGCATAACTCCCTACGAAAGGCCTTATTGTGGGGCCCACCTCAATGATGTGTTGTATATCACGCCATCCATTCGTTTTTTGAAACCATTTTAGGACTTGATACCAAAAAATGAAATAGATCCAAATCTCACGTGGACCACACCTCAAGAAACGATAGTGATTGAACGTCCACTATAAAAATTCCCAGGGTCCACCTTAAGAGATTCATAATGTGTATTTTCCATCCAACCCATTGATGTACCTGGATGAAGAGAAAATACAAATCCAAAACTTTTATAGCTTAAAAAAGAGTTTTTAATGCTCCTTTACTACTTTTTAAATATCATCTTGATCCAAAACTTCCTTGACCCAAGAACTTTTCAGATCTTTCAAAATGGATGGCCGGCGTGGATAAAAACTAATAATAATAAAAATAAAATATGCATAGGAAAACTAGGACCCACCAAAATCATCTGATCATTAGACGCTTCAACTCATCACTGTTCAATATTCCACTCCATATTTTCCTCTTCACTGCTGTCCTGCCTTCACAAACTCCCATACTGTCCTGCCTTCACAAACTCCCATAATGAGACTCTCCCCTTTGAGCCTATGGGCATTTTGGTCATTTCTCCTTGTCTCTTTCATTCACGTTCCATGCTTCTTCGGAACATCTGCTCCTCACTTCTCCAACGAAACGGATCGCCTGGCGTTGCTCCACTTTAAAGATCTGATAACCGACGATCCTCTCCATTCCTTGAGCTCATGGAACCATACTCTCCACTTCTGCCACTGGCAAGGAGTCACGTGTGGTGGTTGTCGCCATCCTCAGAGGGTCACCGCTTTGAACCTGAATGGCCAGAACTTGGTGGGTCCATTATCTCCCTACATAGCAAACCTGACCTCCTCAGCACAATCGACCTCGCAAACAACAACTTCAACGGCCCAATTCCTGAAGAGATGGGCTGGTTGTTCCGCTTGCGCTATCTCAGACTGACCAACAACACATTCGCTGGAGAAATTCCAGCAAATCTTACCCTCTGTTCGGAACTCGAATTCCTTTATCTTTCCCGGAATCAGTTGGAAGGGAGGATTCCAACTGAGCTTGGCTCTCTATTGAAGCTCACCAGATCGAGCCTCGGTCAGAACAGTCTTACAGGAAGCATTCCACCTTCACTTGGAAACCTTTCGTCTCTCACTTTCCTTTATCTCTCAACAAACAGTCTGGAGGGCAGCATCCCAGACAACCTTGGTCGGTTGGTGAGGTTAAGCCTTCTTGCCATGAGTGAAAATGATCTGTCAGGTAGGATTCCACCCGGGCTATACAATCTTTCTTCTATTAACATTTTGGATGTGGGATTGAACAGATTGCATGGAAATCTTCCACCTGACCTAGGCCTCACTCTTCCTAATCTCCAAAAGCTTTATGTTGGAGCAAATCATTTCACAGGACCTATACCAGTTTCATTATCCAATGCTTCGGGACTTGTACGTATTGAGCTTGAAAAAAATAGCTTTACTGGATCCGTGCCAATGAATTTTGGAAGTCTGAAGAGTCTCTCCAGGTTATATTTGTGGGGCAATAAACTCGGAATTGGAAAAGCTCATGACTTGGGTTTTCTCGATTCTTTGACCAATTGCAGTAGCTTACAGCACCTGGAGGTAAGCAAAAATCATCTCAGCGGCATGTTGCCCGACTCTATAGCGAATCTTTCTAGACAGATGACAAGACTATCGATGGAAAGTAACAGTATATTTGGAAGCATCCCATCTGCGATTCAGAATCTTGTGAGCTTAACAGTGTTGGGTTTGGAGTATAACTTTTTAACAGGTACTATTCCCTTTGGCGTTGGGAAGCTTAACAAGTTGGAGGAACTTCACTTAAGTAGAAATGAATTATCAGGTCAAATTCCGTCTTCCTTGGGCAACATCTCCTGATTGTACGTACTCAATTTAGCTCAAAACAATCTATCGGGGAGCATACCTTCAAGTATTGGTAATTGCAAAAACCTGCAATTCATATACCTCAACAGTAATAAGTTTACCAGCAGATTACCCAAACAGCTTTTCAGCATTCCCTCGATAATTGAATTTTTTGGTGACAATAACCTTTTTTTCTGGTTATTTGCCATACGAAGCTGGTTACTTGAAAGCTCTTGGAATATTCAGTGTTTCTAATAACAAATTGTCAGGTGAAATTCCAATCTCGCTAGGCAATTCTCTCAGCCTAGAGTATCTCTGGTTGGATGGGAACATCTTTCAAGGTTCAATTCCTTCAACATTAAGTACTCTAAGAGGCCTTCAAATCCTGGATCTTTCACGCAACAACTTGTCTGGAAAGATTCCACGATACCTGGAGACTTTTCTGGGTTGCGGTATCTAAATCTATCTTTCAATAATTTTGAGGGTGAATTACCAAAACAAGGGGTCTTTGGAAATGCCAGCCAAGTTTCAGTGCTCGGAAACAGTAAGCTTTGTGGGGGTATTCAAGAATTAAAATTGCCTCCATGCACTACTAGCCAAGCTTCAAAGAAACGGGGGATGCCTCTTCCTTCAAAAGTAAAATTCTCAATAGTGGGTGTTGTCCTGTGTCTTATTTCATTATCATGTTTCTTCGCCACTCTTTATTGGGTAAGAAAGTCGAGAAAGAAACCTTCTGCTTTGCCTTCTGCCAAGGATCCTTTTGTGAACGTGTCTTATGCGGAGCTCCATAAAGCAACAGATGGGTTCTCTTCTGCAAATTTGGTCGGCACAGGAAGTTATGGCTCTGTATATAAAGGGTTTCTAGATTGTGTTGGAAGTATGGTGGCAATGAAAATCTTCAACCTTCAACGACAAGGAGCTTTGAGGAGCTTCTACGCCGAATGTGAAGCCTTGAGAAGCATTAGGCATCGGAATCTTGTTAAGATCTTAACTTGCTGCTCAAGCATTGATTTTAAGGGCAATGATTTTAAAGCTCTAGTTTATGAGTACATGCCCAATGGAAGTCTAGAAAAGTGGTTGCACGGAGATGGTCATGCTCAGCTGAGAAGGAACTTGAAGTTAACTCAAAGGCTAAACATAGCTATAGATGTGGCTTCTGCGCTGGATTATCTCCATAATCATTGCCAAACGTCAATCATTCATCGAGATTTAAAACCGAGCAACATTCTTCTTGATGATGACATGACTGCTCACGTGGGTGATTTCGGGCTAGCCAGGTTCTTATCTGAGGTTGCTCAAACTAGCTCAGTTGGAATGAAGGGATCTATTGGGTACATCGCTCCAGGTAATAATCTTATCTATCTCTACGTATGTATGCACACACACCTATACTCCCAAGCTCTCAATCTCTTTGCTTGTTGGAGACTAGAAGTGTGACCAAAGTAGGGCCCAGCTTGGGTGGGCCAAACCATGATGTGTATGTAAATCCACACTGACCAACAGATGTGTCTATCATGTTGTGCCCAAGGTCCAAAAATTAAACTGGTCCGTGATTCAGGTAGGCCATACCAAAAGGAAATTGTTGGGGAGAGGGATGCCCTCCGTTGATTTTTACATAGCCCACTGTGAAATCTGCTCTGACCGTTGGATGCATCATCTGTAGTTAGTTCTGGGGCCAAAAAATCAGTCTGGCCTGTGATTTAAGTTGGACACACCAAAAGAAAAAGTTAGGAGAGAGACTACACCCTTGATTTTTATAAAGCCCACCATGATGATGATAATATGAAATCCAATCCAATCATTAGATGGAAGCTAAAATTAGGCCCTGGGGCCAAAAAATAGGCCCATTCACAATTCAGTTGGGCTATGCGAAGGCAAACAGTTTGTAGGGTGAGTTTTGCACTGTACAGTAATGTTTCCAATTGCGTGGTCTACTTGAATCACAGAAGGTGCTGATTTGTAAATCCTAAACCTAAAATAAGGTGACTTGCCTGGTAGTCGGGGTGGATTTCACATAAACATCATGATAGGGCCCACCTGAGCTGTTGACTCCTTTGCTCACAAGGATGGTTTTGTGGGACCATCACCCCCTCTGGCTCAACCACAAGTTACATTCCACACATACCTTTACACGTGCCTACTTGGGTGTGTGGGGCAAGGTAGCCCCAGCATGAAGACAACCATGCACAAAAGTAAGGTTAGTCCACTCATTAGGGCAGTTTTAAGAGGCATGTTAACATTATTTTTCCTGTGGAGTAAACTTCTTAGTTTAAATAGTTATAGTTATAGTAAGGCTTCAATGAGCATAGATACCAATTAATAGTGAATATATATTTATTTAGATGAGCAATGTTCACATAGGATAATGTTGCATGTCCACTTTCACATGCTTCAGATGCAATATAGCTTTCTTTTCCTGTGATTAACTCTCACAACACCTAGACCTGGCAAAATTTGACCCGACCCGCCAACCCGACCTGACCCGACCCGGATTTTTCTAGTTTAGGGTGGGAAAATTTGACCCGAATTCAATTTTTGGGTTGACCTGACCTGACCCGACCCGGATTTTTATGGGTTGGGTTAGGGTTAAAGGTGACCCGACCCGACCCGACCCGAATCACATAGGGGTTAAGTAGACTATTATATATTGATTTTCTTATTAGTTAAATAATACATAGTTTTTTTTTTCTCACATACCCAGCTGGAAATGGTCCACATGTCTGTCAATTTAATAAACATTACGGTGGGCCCTAAGACTATTATATATTGATTTTCTTATTAGTTAAATAATAAACAGTTTTTTTTTCTCTCACATACCTTGCTGAGAATGGTCCACATGTCTATCAATTCAATAAACTTAATCGATGTGTCCGAAGCATCATCCCATTACTCTAACTATGTTGATGCTTAAAGAAGTATGCTTTAAATATGCACTCCATTATATCCATTTACTTTTCTCTTTCAATATTTGCGTAATGGGAAGTGGTACTATGAGGTCGACCTCATGGGAAGAGCTGTGTGGGCCCCACATGTCAGACATCAACACCGTGCATTTGATGGGTCCCATTTAGGTCATGGGATATCCTAAAAATCAGTCGTATACAGAACTCAGGTGGGCCATACCATCTAAAATCACGTGAAGACATGCCTAAAACTTCTAAAAGCACTTGGCGGGGCCCAACTGGGTTTTGGATGTGGCTGAAACTTGGTCTGACCCCTCATCCAAGTGGGACACATACAATGGATGGGCTGGATTTGTGAACCACGTCTCAATGGGCCAAATAAATGATCATGAAGGTTTTAATGGGCGGATTACACCTCTCAACTTTTGTCTGTGGTGTGGCCCATCTAAGTCATGGATTGACGTGATTTTTAAGCCCATGGCCCACCATGAAATGGTGCATCTGATTGATAGGGTAAATGTTTGAATCACATCCTGGTGGGGCCCACACAGCCCAACCTCATGGAAAGTTCCCATGAGGTCGACCTCATAGTACCATTTCCCATACGTGTGTGTGTGTACCTATTAAACATAGATGGTTTGGTTTTCAATTGAATACTAGTGTCATATGCATTTAGTTTAATCTATAAATTAGTTAGTTTTATTAAAATGTGGGTCAACCCGACCCGACCCGATTTAATTTGGGTTGGGTAAGGGTTAGGAAAATCCAAACCGAATTCAATTTGGGTCGGGTTAGGGTTGAGGTGGAAACGACCCGACCCGAACTTGACCCGACCCGAACCCGACCCGACCCCACCCATTGCCACCTCACCCTTCTCATTACTTTATCACTTGTGTGGAAAATATGAGCCATATAAAAGGTGGCTATGCTATAAAGTGAACATTAGACCAATGGAGATGTTGGCTGAGCCATGGTCATATTATGAGTCAGACTGTCGGCCCTCTTCCTTAATTTCGATGGTTCAAGTTGCCTGATGAGTGGACTATCTGTTTTTTTATCCAAGGTTATTTTTATGGTGAATCCTACCCTCTGCAGGGTTTGGATTCTCTACATAAATGACACTGGCAAAGGAAATTGTTGTACATAAAAGTAAGCTTAAAATGTCAAATTTCTCAAGAAAGTTGCCTGGGTTATTAGATGGATGGATTCTCTCGGTGGAGCATGTACCACAATGGCACACGTGCTATTGTGGCACACACTCATAAAATCATAGCCATACATGAGCTTGAACCATTTCAATCATGCACTGGGATAACATTATGCTTCCCAGTTTAAATGAAACATTGGTCATGTTTTTTCTAATATTCTTCCAATTTTTTCCATACATTTGGCTGAATAAATGGAACTTACTATAATATTGGTCTGGTGTTTTTTTTTTTTATAGTGGGTCCTACTTGTTGAATGGCTTGGGTATTTATATGCCCCACATATGACTGAGGCCTGTTATTTAGTTGGCTTTCAGCGAGTGTGTTTCCTTGGTCTGATCGTTCCTGTGATCAACTAGGCCACTCTTGTACATTGAATGTGAAATAGTAATAAATCTTCTAATTGTCCTTTTTTGGAGGCATCCAATTTTTATGGTGGGACAACCTGATGGTCGGCTGAAATGTCATCCAAATTAACACCATGAAAGTCCTACAGCTCAAAAATCAATTGGGCCACGACAAAGTGGGAGGCGATGCCCACCCTTAATTTTTACCCAGACCCTCCTAAGTTGTTAAACTGCGTCATTATTTTCCTAATCCTTCATCTAATCTAAATGAAATGTTTACATGACCTGGGTTGCGTGTTGCATCACCACGTGGAGGTTTACTACGCTACAAGCGCATATGGGAGCCTATTACACACCATGCATGTTTAAAATTGGTACATGAGTGTGATCTAATCCATGAATCGGGTGGGCCCAGTCAAGTGCTCGACCTAGACCAGATTTAGACCTGACCTAAGCCTAAATCAAAACAAAGGTACAAGGACCTGATGGATACCTGAACCCAATTTTATCTGGATCCAGGTCCTAAGAAAAGACCTTAGATTTGAAGGACTCACATGCAGCAAGATTCAAACTTGGTGGCATCAAAATCTAATTAATTTTAAAGATCTACATGTACCAAGTAGTAGTCACTTCCACCGCACATGACTCACACCATAATAAGTTATAAAGAGATCTTTTTTTATAACATCTTTAGTTAACATGTGTGTTACACATGAATCACACCATAATAAGGTATAAAGAAAGCTTTTACGACAATGCCCTTAGTTAAGATTTGTGTTAAATAAAAATCACAACAATAACCCATATGTTCACTTGATGACAGAGGTGTTGAGTTCTTTCATTTGACTAGTAGAGTCTTGTTCAATGTAGAACACCTTTGCAAGAACTTACAAGTTCAGAGCACACTATTGATGTTGAAAATTTGAATGCTTAGAATAGCAAAGACGCCAATTACTTGTTCAAATAAAATATTCCCTCGTTCCTCTCTCAAAATTCAACTTTTGATATTATTTGTATCTAAATTGTCACTTACATTCCAATATGAGATTTATAAATTACAGAGTATGCAATGGGCAGTAAAGCATCTGCACCAGGAGATGTTTACAGCTATGGAATCCTTCTGTTGGAGATGATCACTGGAAAGGGGCCAACTGACGACATGTTCAAGGACAATCTAAGTCTTCATCATTTTGCTGAGTTGGCTTTGCCTGAACGAGGAATGGAGATTGTTGATCCACAACTGCTCATGGAAGAAGTTGATGTTACTCAACACAATGAAAATCATGTCAATAGAAGAAATAGAATGCATGACTGCTTGATTTCAATGGTCAAAATCGGTGTGTTGTGCTCTGCAGAATCTCCAAGAGAACGAATGTGGATGAAAGATGTTGTTGCAGAAATGCACACAATCAAGGACTTTTATCTTGGGGTTAGGATTCACCGAGACAGACAAGGTAGCTAGGTCACAAATATTAGATGAATGTTCGTCTTACCATAGTCATTGCTAAGTTATTATTCATAGTTATGTTGAGTAAGATTTTAAAAAACAATAGTTTGTTGAATACTTTTCTAAACAAGCTCTAGATATATTTAGCCTTGGCATAAGAGCGTGCTTGTATTCATAGTGATTATATGAGAAGATGTGTTTCATTTTCTTTGTTTTATCTTGTGTTAGGCGAAGGGGGATTGTATTATAAATTTAATAAGAGAAGGACATCATTTAGTATGATAAAAATACCATTGGGTTACAAAGATGTTTAATCACTAATATATTTTGTGCAAAAGTTTTAAAATGATATTTCAATCTTGAAGTAGTAGTTTAGCTTTTGGACTACCAACTTCCAACTTGATATTAGTATGATGAAGCATTCATCCAACGAGTCCCATGATGGATTTGGCACAAAAAAGGAGGAATTCCTATAAACATTCACTCACAATTAATCACATAGATAGACGGTGAATACCAATAAGTGCAATTACAACTACCTCTCTTCATCCAAAAATATGGTTTGATAGGCGCTTGAGAGGAGGAATTCACTTCTTCTGTTGGAAGAAATATCAACGGAGGTTTGTAGGAGGATTAATACTGCATGGCGTTAGAGCCCTGTCCATTACATGTAATCATACATGCCAATGTGGAGTATGTGCCACATTTGAGCCTTACGACAGCTGATCAGCCACACTTATTAGTTCTTGTGACTCAAAATAAGGCCATTTCACTTAGGTAAGCGAAAATGTACAAGAAAAATGAGTGGCCTAAATAATTTTAGAAATTAAACAGCATGATTGATCGGCCAATAACATCCAAACTTTGTGCCTACACTATGGAGAGTTTGCATCTTAGACCCTTGCGTTGTATTGGCATGCGTGCATGCTTGTAGATGGCAGGGCTCCAAATGCATGTTGATTTGGCATCAGCAAATCTTGGAAAGCAACCTGAGAAGATCCCAGATTTTCAATCAGTAGACGAAATTATTTAGAGATTTAATCTAAAAAATCAAGCCGTTCCATACTCAAGTAGGCCACCCTGCACAAAAGCAATAGACAACTGATTGTTTTACAACACACCTAAGAGTGAGTGAAATGGCCTGATTTTTAGTATAAAAAGATTTCAAAAGGTGTGATCATATGATAAAATCTTGGATCTCGTACATAAGAAATTCCCGATGTCCCAACCATCAGTAGATGAACCTTTAAAGGAAAATGACACCGGTTCACATTCAACTAACAAATCAATGGTTTTGAATCATCCTTTAGCATGGCCAATCTACAAATCCATGAATGTCGGCTGAAGTCATCTAACCATCTTCTAGCAACCCTATTGGTCAATGAAAGTTGACTAGCCTCACTGGCAATTCTTTTGTTTTATTTTATTTTTTTCCTTCTTTTTTTTGTCTAAGGTTTGCTAGAAAGCAAACCTCAGAAAAAATGTATATTATTCATGGGTGCATGCACTGATACATTTGGTGTGATTTACCTATCTTATACTATTTTAAATCTTAGTTTGGGATTATTTTCAATTGGCATGGCAATGGTCAGGCCTAAGATTGGTTCTGGATAAGATTTTGAATGGTTAGGCTGGTCATATTAAAAATTTTGATTTTTCTAAGCCCAGTCTCAACCCACTGCTACCTCTAATTTTCAATGACCCAAAATGTTTGATGGTGGGCCTTATCGTGGCTAGAGGATAACTAAACATACTCCCCAAAAAATTTCAAAATGTTGATTTTTCTAGGTCCAAGCCTAGCTCATAGCTAGCCCTAATTTTCAGTGACTCAAAATCTTTTTCATGGTGAGCCTTGTCATGGATAGAGGATTTCCAAAAGTACTCCCAAATTGAAATATTAGACGTTCTATATTATTCAAAAGTTAAAGAGACCGGATATGTTCAAAGAAAATGAGCTAAAGGTCATATTATTAAGATAACCATAGGATATTCCAAGTGATTCAACCGCTTAAACCAATTATGAACATCAGAACGAATGACGGGAATGATAAGCCAAAGAAATAAAAGAGTTTGTCATTCATAGCCACTGCAAGAAGAGATATTGAAATTACGTCGGGAGGTACCCTATGCTAATCGCGAAAGCTTATGGAACTTATAGAACTATGGCTAAGTCCTAGGCGAGGGTGATTAGGACCATTTAAAAATTCTTTTTAAAACTTCTCGCCTAATTAAACTAATTAGCAAATATTAACTTAATTAAAGTAAGAACACTTAGCTTCCAATCTTAAGTGGGTTCAATGACAAAGGCTAGAAAAGATAAGTAATTAAACAATCTAGCCTAAGCATATAGATTATAAAGATATAACAATTAAGCAACTAATCCATATACATCTCTATACTACAAAAGATATACTAAAGCAAGCACCTAGTCTAGAAGTGAAATTACAAGATGTGTATGAGAATCTACTTATCAATGCATAGCCTACATTACATTCAAGCATTCATGTAATTAACAATTAAAGACAATGCATGAATATAAATGGATCAAATGATAATTTCAAACATAAGCATGTATAGTAGTTCGACTACTTGTATAGCTACTCCACTACTGGTTCACATACTCAATCATTTAGCACATCGGATTTCACTATAACGGAGGTTTTAAATCAGGTTTATTTCTCAACCTTTACATGAAAGTTTTTGCACAGGTTCACCTCTCAACTTGAACGGAGATTTTGAAGGTTCATCTCTCAACCTAAGAGCTTACAGATTCCTCCCAATCTACACGTATGTTATGGGGTGTTCCTCCTCATGAGAAGGGGGGAGAGTGTAGCCTAAGGGTGGTTGGGCGCCCGACCAACCTTGATTGGGTGACCGAAATTCGCCCCGGAATGTCCAGAAGTCTCTAGATAGCAAATTCTATTCCTACAATACCAGAACTGTCGACAAGAGAATCGGTCTGTAGCTGAATATCTGGGAGAGTTCCAACATTTAGGAATGCAAAATAACTTGTCAGAACCTGAATCATAGTGAGTGGCACGATTCATCAGCGGATTGCGGCCCATTAGTCAGGATCGGATTCAGATGAGGCCATCCAATTGGCTACTAGGTCAAAGACACAACTTACAAGGGTCCCCACATAATCTCACTCTACGACGGGTCTCGCTCAAGATCCATCCATGTCTAATGGAAAAAAGCCTATTGATGATCGCTCTCAGCCTGTGGGGGTTGCGGCTCATGCATTGGGCAGTGTTTTCCTGAGGCCCCAATGTACAACGGTTGTGCCGAGCCCGAGTAAAAACTCAAAACCCTTATAGTCGGCCTAGGCCTGATCATTGTTGTAGATGTGGCCTCCAACATGTCCAGCAGGGTCTTCCCACATTCAAAGTTGAGCACCCCAAAAATTTGGCTGATCCAACCATTGAGTAGGCCACGAAGTGAATTTGAGGTTTTTGGGTGGTTGTTCATTTGTTTGTAATTTTTTTTATTTTTTATTTTTTATTTTTTTCTGTGCAGCCCATATAAGCATGGGATAGGCCTGATTGTTGGTGCATCTCAGTATTCTGGTGGGGTCCACTTAATGCATCCATTGGATGATGTGATACATCACACCACTATGGGCCCCAGAGAGGCAGTAGCAGCGTGTAAGTAACTGAATAATGACTCATTGTACATTGGAAAATAACCTCGTAATAAAGCTTATTTTAGAGGCATTTGCATCAACAAATGTGTTGATCGTTTTATAAATTTTTATACATGGTTGTTCAATGATTTTATGTGTATTTGTTAATAATGATTTGATGGGCGGTATAAAGTCTAACAGGATTGTCCAATCAAAGTTAGTTTTTTTTATCTTTTTAGCATCCAAACCGAGCTAAACTAGTTGAATGGTCACGATCCAAACATCACCATTCAGTGCATTTCATGGAGGGATACATGCCTGTGGTATACTTAGGTTCCTTAGTGTACCATGACAACGTAATATAATATAATTTAATTTGTCTATGATATTTAAAATTTTTTCGTTTGCAATAACATCAAATTTTTGCAATACACACACATCGAGTTCATGCGTGTGTACACCTGTACGTAGTTTGATCGAATGAAATGTCTGTGATATTAATCTGTCGATGTTGATCTCTTACATGAAAGAGTTTCTCCTTTGGTGTAGCCCACTTGAATCATATATGGGCTTGATATTTGGGCCATTAGTGTAAAGTTTGGTGTATTATCTAATGGTTGGAGTAGATTTCATATAATCATCATGGTGGGCCCCCTTAGTGTGGGCGTCTCCCTCTTAGCTTTTGTCTTTTGGGTCAATTGTGTGACCCATGGAATTCATCCAGCGTACTAGTAAGGTCCTGTTTCTTTGTGGGAGCGAATTAGGTGTTACCCTGGGAGCAGCTTAGTGGGTGTTATCCCTACCGTGTGGCCCACATGGATAGTATTTTGTATATCCACACCGTCCATCCGTTTCTCCAGCCCATTTTATTATGGTCTTCCAAAAATCATGCAAATCCAAATCTCAAGTGGACCATGCCACTTGAAACAGTGCTGATTGAGTGCCCACAATTAAAAATTCCAAAGAGCCCATTGTAAGGTTTTGTTAATGTTTATTTGCAATCTAAGCTCTTCATAATGTCAAGAAGGTCTGGATGAAGGGACATTTTAAAGATCAGATTGATCTAAAACTTTTGTTGCCCGCAAAATGCTTTTAATGATTATTCATCATTCTTTCAATTGGTATGGTCCGCCTGAGATTTGGATCTTCTTATAATTTTGGATTGCGTCCTAAAATTAGGTGTAACAACAGATGGACGGCATGGATATAAAAATATACATCTAGGTAGGCCCCACACGGTAGGGGTAACACCCACTAAAGTGTTACTAGGGTAACATCTAATTGGCTCACGCCAGCGCTGACGCATAAAAATGGAAGTGGGCCCGCTCTCTTCATCGACGCGTCAAACACTCTCTTGACTTTAGTGTTCATGCGTTCTCAGTTTTGCCGTGTGAGGTCCACAGGTTGGCGATCAAGACCATTAATGCATTCGTTGCAACTATACCAATCGACTATATCACAGGTCATTTCATAAATAGCCAAAATATCTTGATCGTTTTTCCAACCATCTAGGAAAAGATCTAAGATCTACATCATTGGAAGAAATGTTGATAGCTATGGACGGTCTGGATTAGCTAAAGATGGGTCCAACTTGTCATAGTTGCAGTCCCACACTGCTTATTATCTCTTTATAAATTCCTCTCTTACATTTTTCTAAATTGAAGTGTCATCCACCGTACTGTGGCATGGTCCAGATCGTGGGTACCAATTTGGATGGGCTATGGCACAAAATTCATAACTATCTTAACCATCTAACATCTGTCCGTTTGATAGACAACAATTGAATGGATAGGATCAGTCAAATAGCTTGATTTTTGGGCTCTCTTCCATCTACAATGGGCCCTGAAATTTGGACGGTTTAGATTAAATTTCATAATTTCTAAGTGTGCAGCAATATAAGAGACCAATAAAAGAATAGTGGTGACCTCTCACCATCCCTAGGCCCGTCATTTCTCAGCAGGTGTACATCTAATGGCCAGAATGTATTTCAGTTACATCACATTCAAGCTATGTGGGGCCCACCGTACGTGATGTTTGAGTGACATCCGATCCGTCCATTAGATGCAGCCCTCCATGCAGGCCTAGATCATGAAAAAGGAAACAATGGGGGACATTTGGCTGCCCTGACTTAACCGCCTGTTGGACAGCCTTGCATGTTCATGTTCGGATGATCTAAACCGTTCATCTGGTGGATGCTAGAAGGTGGATGGACCACGGATCAAAGTTAATGTTGATTGGACATCATAGTCAGCCAATGCATGAACTTTTATCCTACTGTGTGTGGACTATTTACCGTTTTCGACCATCCTTCTTGATGCAGTAATTACAGAAAGAATGATTAACTGGCATGATTCCTAGCTTATTGCCTATCCATGGCAGTGTCCCAAAGATGTGTGGTTCAGATCATTAGACCATGCAGCTTTGTGGTCCCTATCCATCGTTTTATAATCCATACCGGGCACAGGCAGATTCGGTCAGGTCGGGGTAATGCCAATTTCGGTCAGGCCATGACCAGCCATGACCAGGAGCCTTCCTTTATGTATGTGTCATATATGCACGTCGTCCATCTATTTTTTCAGTACATTTTAGGGTATGATTCAAAAAATGGTGGACCACAACACTGAGCATCCACCATTAAAAACTTCTTGTAAGCCACAAACGTCTTGGATTAAGGTGATACTTGTGTTTTTCCTTCGGATTAACATTTTTTTTTTAACCCTATGACCAGGTTGGGTTGGATGTCAAATAAAAATTACGGTGAGCTCTAGGAAGTTTTTAATGGTGAGTATTCAATCCCCTCTGTTTGCTCTACTTAAGCCTTGGATCTGGGCTCATGCCTTAATATGATTTAGCAAAATGGGGATTGACGGCGTGTATTAAACCCATACCTCACGGTGGGCCCCACATAGGCCCTGCTTGGACTGAGTCCGTCCAGGTGTGGTTCACCTGTTTTTCTAGAACATTTGCAGTCATGGACAGAAAATCGAGGCAGATCCAAAGCTTAAAGTGGGCCATGATGGCCCCAGGATGCTTCAGAGGTGGATTTTCAATTCTACTATTTCCTGTTGTGTGGCGTGCTTGAGCTCCGGATCTGCCTCGTTTTTGTGTACTGCCATAAAAGGAGCTAAAAAATTGATAGACGGGTGGATCTATCATAAACAATGTGGCACCATGAGTGTTTTCACGGTGAGAGTTCAATCCCCACTCTTTCCGTTCGCATGGCAGATTTGACCTTTATATTGAAATTACTTTTGGAACCATACACTAACAGTAGATTTCAAATCCGATAAACGGAGTGGATTTATCACAAACATCATGGTGGGCCCAAGTACGGTCGGGGCAATCTCTCTCCCTGTAATTAAATGTCTGAGAATTCTCTAAACCCTGTTTATTGACTGATTGTCGTGGAATCGTGGGAAGCTAACCTGGACTGTACGGGCCCACCTTGATATTTGTGTAAAATCCACCAAATCCATCTTTTTTCTGACTCATTTTAGGCCATTAGCCCAGAAATGAAGGAGCTCCAAAGCTCAAAGTGAGCCCCACAATGGCCTAAGATGTTTCAACTATGGGTGATCAATCCCACTGTTTCCTTTCTGTGTGGCCCACTTGAGCTTCATATCGGCCTCATTTTCTGGGTTTATGCCATAAAATGATCTGAAAAAATAGATGGATGGGAAGGATTTCTCACAAACATCCTGTGGCCCACGAATGTTTCCACGGTGGGGTTCAATTCACACTATTTCTCGTCAAGTGGCCCACTTGAGCTTTGGTTCTCCCTCATTTTTGGGCGTTGACGGTACATGGTGGCACCCATCAGATCAGCAATCATGCGAATTGAAAAAAATGGGTCCTACTTGTAAGGATGGCAGGCGTGATGGACCTATACGCGTCCTGATTAGTTGGGCTCTAAGCTCTCAATCTTGGAATTGTAGAAACAGCAAACACACGGTCTAGTGAGCAAAAGTTTCTGTTATGATCCATCCATTGCTGAATCAACGATTTGAACGGGTTGGATTATCCAATAACCGTGAGACATATACAGTTTCATGAGTGCATGTGTATAGACCACTACACTCCACCAAGCACCTAAATCTGCTTCCCTCGTTACGCTCTGACGGTGCCAGGTGTGCCATGTCGAATAATTGCGTACTGAGTAACTCAGTGGGGCCCACCGTGATGTATGTGTCTTATCCACACCATCCTTCCGTTTTAAAAACTCATTTTTGAGAACGAACACAAAATTGAAGCATATTAAAAGCTGGAGTAGGCCACACCAAAGGAAACAATGGGAGTTGAATGTGAACCGTTGGAAACTTCTCGGGCGCATAATTTTTAGATCAAGCTAATATTTTTCTTTTTAGCTTCATCATGTCTGTTTGATCTTATGAACAGGTACAGAAGGTTTCAATGATGTCATCATTATCCCCAACTTTTTCATACGGTGTGGCCCACTTGAGCTTTATGAATACTGAAATTTTGGGCTCATGACCTAAAATGGGCTGTTAAAACAGATGGATGGCATGGATAAGACACAGCATCACTGTGGACCCCACCTATCCCCATGTTCTGAATGCAGTGAAGTTAATGCAATTAATGAATCGGCTGAAATGTGGTGCGGAAAGGGAGGGCAGTAGGTCACGTAGTGCAGTTAGGGCTGTACATCTGCCGGGTTAACCGGGCTAAACCGCCTGATCTGACCCGGCAAATACTTGATCCGCCCCGACCCAGCAGAGAAAAGAATTCAGTCGCTGGTGAATGCGGCTTGATCGTTTTTAATTTGGGTATGGTTTAGGATATATGCCAAACCTGACCGACCAGACCCAAATCCCGACCTGTGTATACCCCACCTGTTCCCCTCGACCTGAACCGCCCCGAGTTCTGTCAAATTATTCTAAAACAAAAAAGTTCGAGTATGCCCTCCTTCAACGTGTTAGGAAATTGAAACTTTGATGGTAAGGTGATAAACACACCTAATTGTTTCCACCCTTACTATGGGGGCATTTTTTCATAAGGCTAGGGAACTCCAATTCATTTATGTGGGGCTCATGGTTGGGTTATCCAAGCCATTGATCGGATGCTCCATCATAAGTACACCATCCCTCCATGCGAATAACGAGAACTCGACCTGACCGACCCGACCCGACCCAATTCAGCATATAAGGTTGGGTAGGGTTAGGGTTAACCCTTTTGCAAGTAGGGTAGAATTAGGGTTGGGTAACCTCAACTCAATCACAATCCGGCCTGAAACCTGAACCTTTAAAATATGTTTAGGTTCGGTTAAAGATTAGGCCCAGACCGACCCTAACCCAACCTGTGTGCAGGCCTAAGAGCAGTTGAGAAATAATTTGACAACAAGAGATTTTTAGTACATAGCAAAAAGGCAAAATCGGTAAAAAAAAAAAAAAAGACAAAAGAAAAAAGAAAATAATCCAATAGAAAAGTAGGACCCACAAAAATCATCCGATCATTTCTTATAGTAGACTCTTCAACTTATGAATGGCCAATATTCCACTCCATACTTTCCTCCTCACTTTGGTTGTCCTGCCTTCACAAACTCCGATAATGGAGCTCTCTCCTATGAGCCTATGGGCATTTTGGTCATTTCTCTTTCTCTCTTCTATTCACGCTCCTTGCTTCTACGTAGTATCTACCCCTCGCTTCTCCAACGAAATGGATCGCCTGGCGTTGCTCCACTTTAAAGATTTGATAACCGACGATTCTCTCAATTCCTTGAGCTCATGGAACCATACTCTCCACTTCTGCCACTAGCAAGGAGTCACGTGCGGTGGTCGCAGCCATCCTTAGAGGGTCACTGCTTTGAACCTAACTAGCCAGAACTTGGTGGGTCCATTATCTCCCTATATAGCAAACCTCACCTTCCTCAGCACAATCGACCTCTCAAACAACAGCTTCAACGGCCCGATTCCTGAAGAGATGGGCCGGTTCTTCCGCTTGCAGTTTCTCAGACTGACCAACAACACATTCACTAGAGAAATTCGAGCAAATCTTACCCACTGTTCAGAACTCGAATTCCTTTATCTTTCCCGGAATCAGTTGGAAGGGAGGATTCCAATTGAGCTAGGCTCTCTATTGAAGCTCACCAGATTGGCACTCGCTAAGAACAGTTTTACAGGAAGCATTCCACCTTCATTTGGAAACCTTTCGTCCCTCACTTACCTTTATCTCTCAACAAACAGTCTGGAGGGCAGTATCCCAGACGACCTTGGTCGGTTGGTGAGGTTAAGCCTTCTTGCCATAAGTGAAAATGATCTATCAGGTAGGATTCCACCCGGGCTATACAATCTTTCCTCTATTAACATTTTGGACGTGGGATTGAACAGATTGCATGGAAATCTTCCACCTAACTTAGGCCTCACTCTTCCTAATCTTCAAGAGCTTTACGCCTCCGAAAACCAATTCAAAGGACCTATACCAGTTTCATTATCCAATGCTTCGGGACTTGTACATATTGAGCTTGCGAAAAATAGCTTTACTGGATCCGTGCCAATGAATTTTGGAAGTCTTAAGAGTCTCTCCATGACATATTTGTGGGGCAATAAACTTGGAATTGGAAAATCTCATGACTTGAGTTTTCTCGATTCTTTGACCAATTGTTGTAGCTTACAGCACCTTGAGGTAAATGAAAATCATCTCAGCAGCATGTTGCCTGACTCTACAACGAATCTTTCTAGACAGGTGACAAGACTATTGTTGGGAAGTAACAGTATACTTGGAAGCATCCATCTGAGATTCAGAATCTTGTCAGCTTAACAGTGTTGGGTTTGGAGTATAACTTTTTAACAGGTACTATTCCCATTGCCTGTTGGGAAGCTTAACAACTTGGGGGAACTTCCCTTGCGTGGAAATGAATTAACAGGGCAAATTCGATCTTCCTTGGGCAACATCTCCTGATTATACATACTCAATTTAGCTAAAAACAATCTATCGGGGAGCATAC
Source organism: Liriodendron chinense (assembly GCA_003013855.2). NCBI lineage: Eukaryota > Viridiplantae > Streptophyta > Magnoliopsida > Magnoliales > Magnoliaceae > Liriodendron > Liriodendron chinense. The sequence continues at coordinate 18,761 of PVNU02002250.1, forward strand.
CTTCAAGTATTGGTAATCACAAAAACTTACAATTCACATACCTCTTCAGTAATAAGTTTACTTGCAGATTACCCAAACAGCTTTTCAACATTCCCCCGATAATTGAACTTTCTGTTAACAATAACTTTTTTTTCTAGTTATTTGCCATACGAAGCTGGTTACTTGAAAGCTCTTGGAATATTCAATGTTTCTAATAACAAATTCTCAGGTGAAATTGCAAGCTCGCTAGGCAATTGTCTCAGCCTAGAGTCTCTTTGGTTGGATGGGAACTTCTTTTAAGATTCAATTCCTTCAACATTAAGTACTCTAAGAGGCCTTCAATTCCTGGATCTTTTACACAATAACTTGTCTGGAAAGATTCCACGGTACCTGGAGAACCTTTCTGCTTTACGGTATCTAAATCTATCTTTCAATAATTTTGAGGGTGAATTACCAAAACAAGGGGTCTTTGGAAATGTCAGCCAAGTTTCAGTGCTCGGAAACAATAAGCTTTATGGGGGTATTCAAGAATAAAATTGTCTCCATGCACTACTTAGCCAAGCTTCCAAGAAACGGGGGATGCCTCTTGCTTCAAAAGTAAAAATATCAATAATTGGTGTTGTCTTGTGTCTTATTTCATTGTCATGTTTCTTCGCCACTCTTTATTGGGTAAGAAGGTCGAGAAAGAAAGCGTTTGCTTTGCCTTCTGCCAAGGATCCTTTTGTGAACGTGTCTCATGCGGAGCTCCATAAAGCAACAGATGGGTTCTCTTCTGCTAATTTGGTCGGCACCGGAAGTTATGGCTTTGTATATAAAGGGTTTCTAGATTGTGTTGGAACTATGGTGGCTATGAAAGTCTTCAACCTTCAACGACAAGGAGCTCTGAGGAGCTTCGATACCAAATGCGAAGCCTTAAGAAACATTAGGCACCGAAATCTTGTTAAGATCTTAACTTGCTGCTCAAGCATTGATTTTAAGGGCAATGATTTTAAAGCCCTAGTTTATGAGTACATGTCCAATGGAAGTCTAGAAAAGTGGTTGCACAGAGATGGTCATGATCAGCTTGGAAGGAACTTGAAGTTTACTCAAAGGCTAAACATACCTATGGTCATGATCACCACGCTCCCTATGTCAACTGATGGTGCATGAGAAAAAGCTTCACAACCAAATGCACAAACTAGTAGTCTAATGATCGACGACTTTATACACTACACCAAAATGGCTAAAAAACGACGAATTTAGTCCGTCGAATTGTCACTCGTGTTCTTTTCAAACTTTTGAAACGACGGACTATATTAGTCGGGAAATAACGACGGACATAATTGGCCGTTAAATGAACGACGGATCTCATCTGTCTTAATAGCCAATTCGAAACCCTAAAAACAAGGGATTTAGTCCGTCGTTAAATGAAGGATGTACCTTCCCGTCTAAAAAGCCTTACAATTAAAACATAAAACGACGGATTTGGTTCGTCGTTAATTTTTTATGTTTAGAAAAATAAATCCAATTGCATTTTGAATTTCTTACATCTGATATCATCAAAATGCATTCATATCAATTCATCAACTCAAACTAAACCAATAAAATAGAAATGATTCCAAGTCGCACATTCAACATTTTACTAACAATAGAAAAAAACCAATCAAGTTAATTTCAACCAATATCAACTGTAATTCAATCAATGCTAATGACCTGAAATCGTTATCCTAATCAAACAACCTATAGCTGAGAAAGAAGAAGAGAACCCTATCAGATGAGGAGGATTAGTCACCACTATGATATTTAGTCCAAGATAAGGAGGATCATCATTTATCCAAATCAAACTCCGCTTACAATTCCTTCGGTGGTAGGAAGTTAGCAAGTTTAAGACCCAAAATTCCAGTGAAATTTAGTCCAGGAATATCATTTGAGGATAAGTCGCCACTGTTCTGAAAATGGTGGTGAGCTACTAGAGGGAATTTGCAGTATGCTATTCTGGGCAATGCACACAAATGATCGGAGCAGCCCAAGAGGCAGGTCTCACCATGAACAGGCCATGAGAAAGTATCGGTTGCCACAAACAATCCTACTCATTCAGCCACTGAAGTGGGTCTTACCACAAATCCACATGGCCCAGCCAACAGACTACGAGTTCATTTCAGGAATCTAAAGACTTGCCTTACCTTGCACAATTACATTTAATCTGTGCACTGAAAAGATCTGCCAATATTTCCACATGAAAATGTGAATAATAAAGATAAAAAAGGTAAGCGTAAATCAAATTACCCTTGTAACGATTTGTCATTGCTTCTGTTGTAGAAGACATTGCCATGCAGAAGATAAATGCAAAGATAAAAACATCACGTGTTGTGTGGCCATTGATTCAAGGATTGTATCTACGTTAGCCTGAAAACAGAAACAGAAAGTCATAAGAAGACTTACAAATTGAGTGAGATTGTGCAAACGTGACATCACTGCCGGAGATTATTCAAACAAACATTCCATGGAAAATTTTAAAAATAAAAGAAAAAGAAATGTAGGAAACGATTTTGAAAGAAAAGCATAACTTAGCAGCAACTATTATGCCAAAAAACCTGTATAGAGAATCTGTGAAAGGTTTCTGAAATCTGTATTTAATAAAATAAAAAACATTATTAAAGAAACTAATTTTGGCAAAATATAAAATCAAGAAAAATGAAAAAGCATAGAATCTTGGAATGGTTTCTGAAATTCTGTTTTCAAGAAGAGTAATCAAAGAACATTCAGATTCTCTAGAATTTGGCTCTAGAGAATCTGTCCTGACCACAATTGAAGTGTCTTCATATTTACATTATCCAGCAATTTCTGCCCTGCAAAGCAGTGACCCAAAATTCAGTACAATACCATTAATTTCCGAAAATAGCTTCTCTATGATTAGATCAAGGTTTCTGTAGTGAATCCTCCAGTAGTGAGCTCGGTGCTAGTTGGTGCTGGAAAAAAAAAAAGATCAATGTCTTTTGCCATGACAGTGCTTTCCCGACAATAGCTTCTCTATGATGAGATCAAGGTCTTTAGGATCAAAGAACCTTTCTATCAGAGCCACGACAGTGCTTTTACCTGACCTGCTACCTCCAAAAACTACAACCGTCTTCCCTGCCAGGAAGAATGAAAAATCTCTAAGGATTAGGACATCTGTGAAAGGTTTTTTTTTTTCCACAACTAAAAATTTATTGAAAAAAAATTGGAACTATAAATACAACACAGCTACGCCCTAAGCAAGTAATCAATCAACTAGATTGTATTGAGAGAAATTACATAAGAATCATTTACGGCAGCAAAAGTGTGCAAGGTTCAACACACCTCCAAAAGGTGTTCCAGTGTACAGTCTGGATATCGCATTAACATATACATCAGATTCCATTTACTAGTTCACCAAAACTTCTAATTAAGATTACCAAAACTAAGAAAAAAGAGCCATCAAAATTACAAATAAAAAAAAAAATCCTAAAATATTGCAAATTATATACACTAGTCAGAGAGAGAAAAAGACCCCCCAAAAAATCAATGCACTCATTAGATTCTTCAAACGAAAGAACCAATCTTACAACTGGACCCAAACTACAAAGAACAATAAATTTGAGAGAGAGCAAGAGAGAAACATATAAAATCAGATGATTATTTCTGCAAACATCCCTTTTGACTGTCGTCCAATCCAATGCAGAAAGATAACTATTGCTTGGACTAAAGTGGTCATGAAGAGACCAACAATCCACATATAATAATAGAAAAAGAGCAAAATGTCAATATTTGTTGAATTTTGAATCTGCTGCACCTGATTGAAAAAATATATATGCATAATTAAACAGCCTAACATCACGAGTTCTCTCATAAAATCAGCAAGTACTTCATAAATGTGATAGGATCGAACTAGGAAAGACCAATTTCTGATTCAAGTTCACATATCTACGTCATATTAGGTTTACAATTTCAGCTTGAGGATTGTTAAAGAGAACAAAACATTAAAGAGAATAGAAATTGTGTATTTGACCTTGATCTGCTCTCTAAAGTCACTTCGTCACTTCTCTACTTTTATTTTCCAAGCTACCAAACAGGCCCTAATGAGACATGGTCAAAGTTATTAAAAAGAAGAAGAAGAAGAAGAAGAAGAAGAAGACAACATGGAAAATTTTGATAATTAGGTGTTTTGGTTATTTCATGAAAATTGGTTCTTATATCCCCATCAAAATTCTAATCAAAATCATCATTATATCCAAATTAAAAAAAAAAAAAAAAAAAAACTGCAACCATCACAAATCACAAATCATCATTAATATATGAAACTTATCCTTGTGTTTCTAGTGAAAAATAATATTAATAAGGATTAGGAACATTTAACTGATCTATTCTCCATAGAGATGAGCAACTAAGTTTGGCTTGAATTTGCAGCTGGAACTAAACTACCATCCTGCCGGTTTCTGGAGCTAAATCTCTCCTTGATTAGATCAAGCAAGACACGTTGCTTTAATTTCAGAATCAAACATCATTATAAAATAAGTAAATCGAGATAGTTTTGAAGTTTAGAAGGAAAATTGAGAACGAGAAGTTTGCACAACATATAAACAATTTTTTTTTTACACGCACACCCCACACTCACGCACACGCGCCCCACTCACTACCTAGCTGGGTTTTCCCCACCTATGGGTTTCGAACCTGAGACCTCTTGGTGAAACTCCTAAGAGTATACCAACGAGGCACAACATATAAACATATTTACTATCCATTACATCAATAAAATAGAAGATTAGCTAATAAATACGATGGGACATTTGCACAACAGCCTAAAGTTTACAAGAAAAATCAATAGCTTATCTAGTTACATCCCTCTAAAATTGTTATTTCCGCTTGTGTATGTAAGAGGCAGAGTTTCCTATTCTATCTGAATGAAAAACTTCCCTATATGATAACTAATTTGTACATGTGGGGCCCTAGTTGGTTTATCCAAGCCATTGATCTGAAGACACCATTATGGACAAACCTAGTTGCATTGGGACACTTGGACTCTCCATCTGAAGAATGAGAAGTTTGGACCCTCGTGGCGGACCCTACAAATATCCATTTGGGTAATCACCACTGAGGTTTAGTAGCCCTCATAAATGAAAGAATAAATGACCTCTTACACCCCCAAAGTGGGTCCCACGTGATCGGTGAACAATGCCCAAAACGGGGCCAGCAATAGTTGTGCAGAAACTGTCTGCAGAAATTCCATGCACACTTTCAGCAGGCCCCACCTTAAGGGTTTTGATGCCCATACATAGGGCTATCAGAAGGTTACATCCTTTCGCCCAAAGTGGACCCCTTGTGATTGTGAATCGGACCCAAAAATTGGCCCAACCAATTTCTGCACAACCTGAAAAACTGAAAATCTGTTTTAGATCTTGTGAGGCCCATCTCTGTGGGGTCCACCAACTATGTGTAGGTCTTATCTGACCATCCAGACCCTGGAAGTGGTCCGTTGATCAAAGTGGACCAGGCTTGCTTGTGCAATTTAAGATAGCATAGACACAATTAAGATTGAACAGTTAGCTCCGATAAGAGTTAATAGAAAAACAAAGCATGTGATAAAGCATTAGCTCTGATATGAGTTAATAGAATATTGAACTAAGGCTGTGTTTGGATGCACAATAAGATTGAACAGTTTGGACAGTTTGGATGCACAATAGAATATCCCTAATATTTTGTTCATGATACATCTAAATTGGTACACATAATTTGGACAGTTTAAGTTGAATTAATTGTATCCCTCATGTAGTTCATAAGTAATTTTTAAATGCCATCTTATCATCCACTATCCATCAACCCTTGCTAGATATAGTAAAAAAAAGAAAGTAAAAAGTTCCACACATTCTAAATATAGTATTAACGTCCACAAAATGCAAAAATAAAAACATGTCAACAGTCCAAAATAACATGCCATCTGCAACGCACCATGCACGCACACACAGTCCACTTTCACAAAGCAACCACACACCACACGAACTTTGCTACGCCTCATCACACGTGTATCAGGCAATTTTTTTACTCGCAACAGCATGGCCCAGAGCTACGAGGTCCCATCCATCCATTAGAAAGGCTGCACTATATAATTGCCCATGACCAAGAACCCGGTCGGTCCACAAATCACACAGGCCAGTGTTTATGAAAACAAATCCACCAATATCACAGCAAGTGTGTGGGGCATCTAACTGGTGCATAAGTTAGCCTCTGCCTCTGCCATAAGTTAGCCTCCTACAATCGTTTGCTAAAATGTTCATCTCTAAGGCCGAGGCCATCTTATTCACAGCTTTGATGTCTCACAACTGACACACTTGCCAAGTTGGCACGATGGTATGCAAAAGTGCACATGTAATTCCCAAACCTCGAATGACAGACACTCAACTTTCCAATGGACGTGTCCCCCGCTAGCTCAGCTGGAAGATGCACATTTCAACAACAGGTCTCAGGTTCGATGCTTAGGAGACACGCTAACTGCACTGTTAGGTGCATCGTGTGGCTCACATTGTGGGTGCCTGCGTAAAAGGCGAACCAGAACACGAACGCCACCACCAACAGTCGGAGATACCTCTCAATCTCTCTCAATCTCTTCCAGCAGAACAGAAACAGAGGGTCTCGCCGGCTAGCCCAGCTGGTAGACGCCTGGGCGTTTCAACTGCTGGTCTCGGGTTCGAAATGCTAAGGAGACCCACTAACCCCACCAGTGGGTGGGAGCATCGTGTGACTAATCGGGTGGATGCGTTGTGCAGCTAACAGGGTGGGTGCGTTGCATGACTAACCCCCCCCCCCCAAAAAAAAAGATGCACAGAAAAATAGATGAAAAAAAAAAAAACAGAAAGAGAGAGAGAGAGGGTGGGAGGAACTGAGTAGAACAGAAACACAGAGAGAGAGAGAGAGAGAGAGAGGACACCTTGAAATCGAGAATGGGAGAGGACGCGCGAGAGCTTCAATCCGTACAGAAACGACGGAGGGTTTTGGGTGAGAGAGAGGATCGGGTGAGACCCCGGCCGCACACGAGACGGTGCGAACCTTACCGTGGGATTACCGTGGGCCCACCTTGATGTATGTATCCTATATCCACGCTGTCCATACGTTTTTCGGGATCATTTTAGGGCATCGTTCCAAAAATGAAGCAGATACAATTCTCCAGTGCACCATACCTTAAGAAACAGTGTTTATTGACCGTTAATGGGACACATAAGTTTTGGATCAAGGTAATATTTGTTTTTCCCCTTCATATAGGCTTATGTAACCTTATCAACAGATTAGATGGTAAATAAACACTATAGAAACATTAATGGACACCTGAGAGGGTTTTAATGGTAGGATGATCAACCTCCGCTGTTTCTTATGGTAAGGTCCATATGATAATTATATCGGATTCATTTTCGGGATAATGCACTAAAATGATATGGAAAAATGTATGAACGGTATGGATAGATAATGCATACATCAAGGTGGGCCCCACTATAAGCCCAAGGTAAGGGCCGCACCCTCAACTAAACAACTCTCTTGGAACCAAAATCTTATGGTGAATTAAAGTTTTAATTCAAATCCTATGAGTCTTCCACTAATTAAAGCCTATGCATGTCTACCACTGTTTCCTGTGGTGTGGTCCACCTTAGATTTGGATATTCATAATTTTTTGAACCCGGCCTAAAATGGGCTGGAGAAACAGATGGCCGGCGTGGATAATTTGAATTCTTTTAAATCTCAATTTTTCGAAATATCAATTCTTTTCAAACCTCTCAATTTCATTTTCAAAATGTCAGCTTTTCCAAAATCTCCCTTTCTTTTTCCGAAGTCTGTTTCTTTTCGTCAAAATTCTCAATTTTTTTTACAAAAATATAAATTCTCCATTTCTTTTAAAAGTTGGACTTCTTTTTTTTCCAAAATCTAAATTGTTTCAAACTTGTCGATTTTATTCAAACTTCTCATTTTTTTTAAAATGTCGATTTTTTTTTTTAACTAATGTCAATTTCTTTCAAAATCTCAATTTTTTTGAACTTTTTAACTATTTTCGAAATCATTTTCTTTTAACTTTGCAACTTTCATTTTCAAAATGTTAAATTTCGTTTTTCCAAGAACTTATTTTTTATTATCAAACTTATCAAAAAAAATTCAAAATACAAAATCTTAATTTCATGTTAGAACTTGTAATTTTTTTCAAAGTACTTTTTCTACAAAATTATAAATCTTATTCAAACTTTCCAATTTTTTTTTTTTTGAAAACGACAATTTTTTTAAGAATGTTAATTTCAATCAGGTTGTTTGATTGGGGGTAAATGAAATGAAATGAAATTAGCGGCATATTGATGATATTTAGACTTGTTTGAAATGTTAATAGTGATATACGAACATCACTAATTCCTCCTTCAAATCATTTTGGAACTTGAGCCCCAAAATGAAATTAATCCAAAGATCAAGTGGACCACACCACAGAATAGTAGGCTCAATGGTAGATGTAATTATTCTTATTGTGGGATACTCGAGCTTTGGATCTATCTCAATTTTGGGCTCATGCCCTAAAATAATATGGAAAAATGAATGGATAGTGTGGATATTACACATATTTTTATAAGATTGTCAATATCTTTCAAAATCTTGATTTTCTTTAAATCCCAATTATTTTAAAATCTCTATCTATTTTAAATATTAATTTTTTCAAACATTGTTAGTTATTTTCTAAACCTCTTAACATTTTTTTCAAAATTACAATTTTTTTAAACTTCACAATTTTCATTTTCAAAATCTCATTTTTTATTAAACTTCTCAATTTTTTTCAAAATACAAAATCTCAAATTATTTTTAAAAATTGCAATTATTTTTCAAACTTATCAACTTTATTCAAACTTCTCAATTTTATTCAAATATACCAATTTTTTTTTCCAAAATGTCAATTTCTTTCAAAATCTCTTTTTTTTTTTTTAAATCACAATTTTTTTTTTTCAAAATCTCATTTTTCTTTAAATCTCAAATTTTGTCAAACATTGTCAATTTTTTTTTTCCAAAATCTTCATTTTTTTTTTTATCAAATTTCTCATGTTAATTTTTTTTTCAAAAAAGAAAATCCTAATTTCTTTGTTAAAATCGTAATTTTTTTCGAACTTATTAATTTCATTCAAACTTTTCAATTTTTTTTAAAATGCTAATTTATTTTTCACAATGTCAATTTCTTTCAAAATCACATTTCATTTAAAATCTCAATTTTTCTTAAGCATTGTTTTTATTTTTCAAACTTTTCAATTTTATTTTTCAAAATCACATATTTTAATAAACTTCTTAATTTTCAGAGTTCAAAATGTTGATTTTTTTTTTTCAAAATCTCATTTCTTTTTATCAAACTTCTCAAAATTTTCAAAATACAAAATCCCAATCTCTTTTTAAAAATCAAGATTTTTTTCAAACTTATAAATTTTATTCAAATTTCTCAAAAAAATTTCAAAATGTTAATTTTTTTTAAGAATGGCAATTTCTTTAAAAAATTTTAGTTCTTTTTTAAATCCCGATTTTCTTTTCAAAATCTCAGTTTTTTTAAATCTCAATTTTCCTTAAATATTGTTAATTTTTATTACAATTTTTTCAAATTTATAAATTATATTCAAACTTCTTAATTTTTTTTCAAACTCGCAATTCTTTTTAACCTTCGTTTTCAAAACATCAATTTTTTTTTTCAAGATCTCACTTTCTATCAAATTTCTCATTTTTTTTTCAAAATAGAAAATCTAAATTACCTTTTAAAATCGCAATTTTTTTTTTCAAATTGGTAAATTTTATTCAAATTTCTCAATTTATTTCAAAATGCCAATCTTTTTTAAAGATGTTAACTTCTTTTAAAATTTTGGTTCTTTTATAAATCCTAATTATTTTCAAAATCTCGATTTTTCTGCATTTCAATTTTTCTTACACATTGTTAGCTTTTATTGGAATTTTTTCCAAACATATAAATTTTATTCAAGCACCTCAATTTTTTTCAATCACAATTTTTTTTACACTTCTCCATTTTTGTTTTCAAAGTGGCAATTCTTTTCAAAAACTCTTTGTTTTTATCAAATTTGTCAATTATTCTTTCGAAAAACAAATCTCAAATTTTTTTTTCAAGTCTATATTATTTCAAACTTATAAATGTTATTCAAACTTCTCAATTTATTTTAAAATGACAATTTTTTTTTTAAGAATGCCAATTTCTTTTGAAATTTTAGTTCTTTCTTAATTTTCAAATATTATTTTCAAAATCTCAACTTTTTCTAAATCTCAATTTTTCTTAAACATTGTTAATTTTTATTGAACTTCTCAACTTTTTTCTCAAAATCCAAATTTTTTTTTGTTAAACTTATCAATTTTGGTTTTAAAAATACTAATTTATTTAAATTGAAATTCGACTAGATAATAATTTTAGATTTTCGACGGACTATATCCGTCGTGCAATCCAAGAAAGTCCGTCAATAATACCAAAAGTCCCTTATGTAGAGTTAAATGCAGAATTTTGTGATGGACCAAATCTATCGTTAAACCAAGCGTTTTTGTGTCGTTTTTTTGCTGTTTCGGCGTAGTGACACCTCCTTTGAAATTTTATAATCAATAGCTGTATAAGGGGATCGATTAATCAGGTAACAAACCGTGTTAACTGCTTCAGTTCATAGCTCTTTACCCAACCCTGCATTACTGAGCATGCACCACGCTCTTTCCAAAAGAGTGCGATTCATCCGCTTAGCCACACCATTTTGTTCCGGTGTGTGGTGCACTGTGTTATGCCTCACGATCCCTTTCTCTTTGCAATCCCGATTAAATTTCCTAGAAGTGAACTCTCCACCATTATCGGTTCTCAGTAATTTCAATTTCTGCTTTGTTTGATTTTCCACCATCACTTTTCAATGCTTGAAAGTGGTGAAAACATCGGATTTATTTAAAAAAAAAAACCCACACCTTCCTACTGTAGCCATTAATAAAAGACACAAACCACAATAACCCTCCAATTGAAACAATAGGCGACGGCCCCCATACATCTGAGTAGACATACTCAAGCATTCTCTTTACAAACATGTTTTCCAGTTTTAAAAGATAGTCTAGACTGTTTACCATACATGCAATGCTTACATATATTTAAGTCTATGCTTTTGAAATTTGGAATCAAAGAACAATCAGAAAGTACCTTCATACCCCGCTCGCTCATGTGGCCCAAGTGTGCATGCCACATACATGCAAAGGTGGAATCAGTTACAGTAATTGCGGCTCCACTTGATGAAACACTCCCTTCATAATGACTAGGGCCCCCTTTGAAACCTTGCAACATCGATTAAATTCGGTGAATTTGCACCCCATCGCCTTGAGTGCACCAAGAGAGATAAGACACTTCTTCAACTTAGGAACATGGCGCACTTCCGTCAAAATACGTTCGATCCTATCGAACATCTTGATACGCACTATACTAATCCCCATAACTTTATAGGCGTAGTCATCGCCTAAGAACACTCAGCCGCCCTCATGCTCTCTATAGGAATCAAATGCACTCCGGTCAGGGCACATATGATATCAAGCTCCGGAGTCCATGAGGCACTCATCACAAAGAAAGCCTGACTTCGACACTGTCAGAACTTCACAAACATCACTATCGTTCGCTCAGACACCTGTGCAGTATTGACCTCCCTAGAAGAATCTTCCGTCTTCTCTTTCTTAATTTTAGGACTCTTACAGTCCTTCATGTGCCTTGACTGGCCACGGCCCCAGCACTTCAACTTTCCTTTACCCTTCCCTTTGATTTGAATCTAGAACGCGACGATCCATCACCCCGCTCCAAATTTCTTCCTCTCATAACAAATGCATCGGAGGAAGACCCAGTGTCACCGTTCTTCTGTCTCATCGCCTTCAACTAGAGGGTTGAGACGACGGTCTCAACGTTTATAGTTTCCCTGCCTACACACAAAGAGTCCTTGATGGTCTCGTATGAACTAGGAAACGAGTTCAACAAGATGAAAGCTTGATACTCGTCCTTTATTTCTTCACTAATATCCAGCAACTTGCAAATCAACCGACTGAATGTGCTGATGTGGTCGTTCAGATCCGTCCCTTCTGACATCTTCAAAGTAAAAAGTTGCATCATCAGATACATCCTGTTTTCTAGAGATTTCTTCGCGTAAACGCTCTCCAACTTGATCCATGTATCTGCAGCAGACTTCTCCTGCATGACGTAATAGAGAACGTCATCCGTCAAGCACAACTGTATATAGGTTCTGGCCTTCTTGTCTATCTAGGCCCACTCATCTTTCTTCGTAGCCTCAGTCCGCTTTCTAAGGGCGCCCTCGACGCTTTGCTGAATTAAGATGACTTACATCTTCACCTTCCATAACTCGAAGTATTATTTTCGAAAAACTTCTCAACGTCGAACTTCGTGCTTGATGCCATGTGTAGTCTCAGATTTGAATCCTGCTACACCCAAGAATAGCTCTGATACCACTTGCTGGGAAAACCTCACAGAAGCACAAAGTTGAATCAAACGATCACCACATGCACCACGCAATCAATCGCAGAGAGCAATCCGAATTTTATGTGAAAAACCCTTGCGGGAAAAAACCACGGCACAAAGCGACAATATCCACTATGAAACTCAGAAGATTACAGAGAATAACAACCTAGAAGAAATAAATCCAAGAGAAAACCCTTTTTCTCTCACCCAAAACTCTCATTCTCTCCCCAATAGTATAGAACACGTATTAGCTATTTACCCTAATCCCATTTAAACCCTTTTTATAAGAGAAATTCGGAATTAGAAACAATTAGAGCAAAACCGCACGAACTATCGGGCTATAGGGTCGGGCGCCTGAGCTATCGTCGATCGCCCAAAACCCTCAAAAAAGTCCAGAGAGTTTGGGTAATAAATATGGAAATACACGGGTGGGGTCGGGCGCCTGACCTCTTGGTCGGTTGCCCGAACCCCCTAGGCTACATCCAGGTTGAAGGCTTCACTAATATAACGTTTATCTTTCTTGTAGTGGATTAACTCTCACACCTTCTCATTACTTTATCACTTGTGTGGAAAATATGAGCTATATAAAAGGTGGCTCTGCTGTAAAGTGAACATTAGACTAATGGAGATGTTAGGCGAGTTATAGTTATATATATTGTGAGTCAGACCATCGGCTCTCTTCCTTAATTTTGATGGTTCGAGTTGCCCGATGAGTGGACCATCTTGTTTTTTATCCAAGGTTATTTTTATGGTGCATTCCACCCTCTGCATGGTTTGGATTTTCTACATAAATGGCACGGTAAAGAGAAATTGTCGTACTTAAAAGTATGCTTAAAATGTCAAATTTCTCAATGTAAAGTAGCCTGGGTTATTAGATGGATGGATTCTCTTGGTGGAGCATGTGCCACAATGGCACATGTGCCATTTTGGCACACACTCATAACCTTGGATAACGTTGTGGCTTAGCAAACCTCAATTTTTGCCCAATATTCCTTCATCTAATCTAAATTAAAGGTCTATATGTGTTGCACGTGAATCACCATAATAAAGTATAAAGAATTCTTCTTTGACAATGTCCCTAGTTAAAGATATATGTCACATAAAAATCACAACAACAACTCATATGTTCACTTGATGATAGAGGTGTTGAGTTCTTTCATTTGAGTAGTAGAGTCTTGTTTTATGTAAAACATCTTTGCAAGAACTTACAAGTTCATAGCGCACTATTGATATTAGAAATTTGAATACTTAGAATAACAAAAATGCCAATTTCTTGTTCAAATATAATATTCCCTCCTCTCTCTCTCTATCTCTCTCTCTCAAAATTCAACCTTTGATATTATTTGTATCTAAATGGTCACTTACATTCCAATATGAGATGTATAAATTACAATTTATGTGATGGGCAATGAAGCATCTACACAAGGAGATGTTTACAACTATGGAATGCTGCTATTGGAGATGATCACTGGAAATGGGCCAGCCGACAATATGTTTAAGGACAATCTAAGCCTTCATCATTTTGCTGAGTTGGCTTTGCCTGAACGAGTAATGGAGATTGTTGATCCACAACTGCTCATAGAAGACACTTGAAGTTACTCAATACAATGGAAATTATGTCGATAGAAGAAGTATAATGCGTGACTGCTTTATTTCAATGGTCAAAATTGGTGTGTTGTGCTCTCGACAGAATCTCCAAGAGAATGAATGTGGATGAGAGACGTTGTTGCCGAAAATGCATGCAATCAAGGACTTTTATCTTGGGGTCGAAATTCACCGAGACACAGACATGTAGATTGCAAATATTAGATTGGGGGGGGGGGGGGGGGGGGGGGGGGGGGGGCTAGTCATGCAATGCACACACCTTGTTAGATGCGCAACGCACCCAATCGTTTAGTCACATGATGCTCCCACCCACTAGTGGGGTTAGTGTGTTTCGAACCTGAGACCAGCAGTTGAAATGCCGAGGTGTCCATCAGTTGGACTAGCGGGCGCAACCACACTCATATTAGATGAAGGGATGAAGGTTCGTCGTACCTGAATCATTACTAGGTTATTATTGATAGTTATGGCGAGAAAGATTTCAAAATAAAATTAGTTTATTGAATACTTTTCTAAATGAGTTCTAGACATATTTATCCTTGGCATAAGAGTGTGCTTGTATTGATAGTGATTATGTGAGAAGATGTGTTTCTTTTTCTTTGTTTCATCTTGTGTTTAGGTAAAGGGAAATTGTATCATAAATTTAATAAGAAAAGACATCATTGTATTATAATAAAACTAATACTATTCGGTTACAAAGATGTTTAATCACTAATATATTTTTTGCAAAAGTTTAAAAATGATATTTCAATTTTAAGGAACTAGTTAATATGTTGGACTACCAACTTCCAGCTTAATATTGGTCTGATTAAGCATTCACCACTATCAACCATGACATGATCTACAGCTACACACATACTGAGGGATGACATATATATATATATATATATATATATATATATATATATATATATATATATATATATAAGGATGGAAAACTTCTGACTCTTTAGGGGTCTCTTTGGGTCATTTTGTTTTTCATTTCATTCTTTAAGAAACATGACTTCCATAAGCCCTATAGGTCAGCTTGTTCTCATCATTGGACCAAGGGTATTTCTTAGAAATCACGGGCAATCCAAGCTGGCCCACTAAGGGCCTATTTTTTTGTTTGTTTTTTTTTTTTTCTTTTTTCCAATATAATATACACAAAATGTAAATGGATAATTATTACCTACCCTTGTATTTACATTCAACAGCAGATACTTAATTTTGACTTGATATTTTTAAACTAAAATCTATGGCCTGCTGTCATGTATGTGTTTGATCCATGCTGTCCTTCTATTTCTCCTGCTCATTTTAGGGCATGAGCTCAAAAATAAGATAGATCCAAAGCTCAAGTGGACCACAACACAAGAACACTGGGGAATTGAATGCTTATCGTTCAATTTTTCTTGGGGCCACAAAAGTTTTGGATCAAACTGATATTTGTGTTTTCATTTCATCCAGGTCTGTGTGATGTTATGGAAAAGTTGGATGACAGGTACACAACTCTTTGAGCCCTAGGCTTATTTACACTTTCAATAGTATGCTTTCAATTCCCACTTGTTTCCTGTGGTGTGGTCCACTTGAGTTTTGGATCTGCCTCATTTTTTGGTTCATGCCCTAAAATGAGCACGTAGAATAGATGGACGGTATGGATCAGACATATACATACAGTGGGCCCCACATATTTACATGCACTCCGATTTAAATGCATTGACGCCGCAATTTTCAATTACACATTAAATTCCTCCCTGGTGTAAGAAATAATAATTCCTCATTTACACTGTATTTATAGTGTAAATAAAAAAAACAAAGAGGCTCTAAATGTATAATTCAAATTGATAATAGGAGGGTTCTTCCAAGAAGTTTAAAAATAATAAATAAAATGGTCACTGTTCCTCTTTTTCTTCCCGTTAATATTTTCATATTTGAATTCAATGGGCGTTTTGTAGTGACATCAGCAGCCAGTCCTCCCACGGAGTCCCCTTCATCCACATCACTTTTTAGCAAACGTCTTCTTTTTTTTTTAAGATAAGAAGATGACCAGTTCTGTTTATCACTTAAAAGAAACCCAATTTCAAAAGTAGGGGGACCCCTGGATAAAGGCAACCAGCAAAGTACAGGGAGAGAAAACAAATGAAAAAAGAAGAAGCCTGAAACCAAAGGCTATGAAAGCGATATAGCATTGAGGACCCCACTTTGACCGGCCGTGCACCAAAACGATCCCGCATTGGAAGAATCCTAACTGTTCAATAGGTGGTCATCAACCGAGATAGTTAACAAGGCCAAATGTTATATTTTCAGGATCTCCCAATCCTCTTGATATTTGTTGGTGCATGGTCAATGCATGATGAGGCCCATTGTATCAGTGGTTTGGCTCTTTCGAACCATGGAGGCCACTCACACAAACCAAAAACCCATATTGAATAAGAACAGCAGTACTCCACCATTCCCCTATTTATTTGGAGTTGTAACGGGAACATTTCATTGCTGAGGCCCTTGGGTTCAAGATCACGGCCCACCATCAGGTACTTACCAACCAAGGCCTAGAGTTCCAAATCAGTAAATCTCAAATTGTAGCATGTGTTTGGATACACTTTTTGGTTGGGTTGCAAGTGTTAATCTAAGAAAGTGGAAATGTCCCATTAGAAATACCTCATAATCTAGCCATCCAATCTGAGATCAAAAAAGAATTCTCGAGTTGGAGTATTACACCCTTTCGACCATTGTTGTTGTTGTTGTTGTTTTTTTTTTTTTTTTTTAAATTTTTAAATTTTTTTTTATTATTATTTATTTATTTATTTATTTATTTTTTTTTTTTTTTATGGACAGTCTCCTTATCTATTGCTTCATGGACCGTTTAGAAAGAACTTTGAGGTAACCACGGTCTACTATGTACTGGGGAGCAAAATGGGCCAGGTCAGGGGGTCCTTAAACAAGAATTGCATCTGAATTCTAGACCCAAACACAACCCACTAAAATTTGGCTCAGGTTGGGATTGCATCCAAGTAAAAAATAGCTGGTGTTGTCAAGAGAGGTTGACCCTTTTGTTTAACGGGTCTGGTACCTAAGCTCAGGTCGTTTCATCGAACGGATGCAATCGAACACACAAAACAATGTCCTGATTTGACAGAATATAGTAGACCCTGCTCAGGTCATGTACGTGCATCAATCCAAAGTAAGGAAACCTCCTGGTGAGATAAGTCTGGTGACATGTGGACAACCTAACTTGTGAAAATAGCATCTTTATCTGACAGATTACAATAAACTTTGCCCGGCTTATACGAGCACATAAATACAAAATGCCTAAGATTTTACTTTTTTATTTATTTATTTTACTTGACAGAATTTAAAACATAGAATATCTTGCAGCCGGCAATAACGATCATTTGTAAATTATGTAGCGCCGGCCAAAGACATCTTCAATTCGCAAAGTTAGAAGAAAAAAAAAAAGTTTTCTAGGATCAATTGGGACTGAATCTGATGGATCTAGCTTCATGTTGGGCATTCCCAACTATTATTGATTTGACGAGATAATGGCTGCTTGGAATATCTTTGGCATTGGATTGTTTACCAATGGCGTGAAAAACAGTTGGGAGGAAGATTGGTGGGCTGAGTGTATTGGAACCATGCACTCACATATTTTCATTTGGACTTGTTTGCATTCGCATCACCTATCTGGACTGTCCATTAGGTGGAGTCCTCTCTTCATGGGCAACCTTTAAAAAAAATCCTAATGGGGTTATCTAATGGTTGGAGTAGATTTCATACAATCATAACAGTTGGCCCTATAAAAATCAAGAGGATGTCTCTCTCCCAATTGTTTCTTTTGGTGTGGCCCATTTGAATCACATATCAGCCTGATTTTTTAGCTCTTGGCCTAACGAGGGATTACACACATCTAATGGTCAGAATGGATTTTAGTTAAAATACATTCAAGCTGCGTGGGGTCCACTGTGATGTTTGAGTGACATCTGATCTATCCATTAGATGCTCCCCTCCATGCAGGTCTAGATCCCCAAATCCAGCAGGTCCACAAGTCAAGTGCGTTGCATCAAAGGAAACAATGGGGGACATTTGGTTGGCCCTACCTCAACCAGCAGTCTGTTGGACATCCTTGCATGTTCATGTTCAGATGATCGAAACCGTTCATCTGGTGGATACTAAAAGGTGGATGCCCCACAGATCAAAGTTAATGCTGATTGGACATCAAGTCAGCCAACGAATGGACTGTTTTCCTATTATGTGTGGACTATGTACTATTTTCGACCATCCTTCTGGATCCTAGTCGAGAATAACAGCAATTGACCCGAGGGCCTAGAAATGTAAATGATTCATGAAGTTTGCTGGATCGGCAGCTGGATCAGATATGGGGATTTTAGACCGTTGTTTGCATTAATTGAGGTTGGTTCCAAAGAGAGGGTTGGAGAAGAGAACTCAGAGAGGGTTGATCTCAAGGGGATCGGGTCTTGATCTCATCATAGCTGGGGATTTTAATCCAAAGGAGAAGACCGGAAGATCGGATCAGCAGTCCACTAGGATACAATTCAGGGAGGTGGTCGAAGACTACAAGCTTCTAGACCTAGGAATGGTTGGGGGAGGTCTGGTCCAACAGAGGGCAATGGCTGAAAAGTCTATTAGAAAAACACACTAGCATGCCTTAATTTATAATGTATAAGGCCTGTTAGAGTCCTTCAGTTTTAGATAAGGAGCTGTGGATCATTTGGATTGGATGATAAGAGCAATTGACTGACATGATTCCTAGATCATGGGCTATCCATGGTAGAGCCCGAAAGATGTGTGGTTCAGATCATTAGACCAATGCAGCTTTGTGGTCCCTATCCAACGTTTTATATGTTATACAGGAAGATGAGCATCTCAACCTTACTTAATATGTAAATTGGGTTCTGTATGTCTCATCTAACTGTTGTTTTGATGGACCATGTGGCGTACCTAGTACAGTCATCAGATTGCCTCCAACTAAGGCAATAGCACCATAGCAGTTCGCATGTGAAACGTCCATTGTTTCCATACATGATCGCGGGCCCACCTCTTGCATATCTGGAATATCCTACACAAATAAGATATGGGGAGTGGATTGGATCAGGTCTGTGTAATAAAGAATTCAGTGAGGCCATGACTGTGGGGCCTACTTTGATGTATGTGTTATATATCTACATCATTAATCTATTTTCCCGGCTTAATTTTTAGGGCTTGAGCCCAAAAATAAAGCAGATTCAGATCTTAGGTGGACCACACTACAGGAAACAGTGATGATTAAGCGGCCACCATTAAAAACTTCTTTTGGGCCACAAAAGTTTTGGATCAAGATGATATTTGTGGTTTCCCTTCATCCGGGTTTTTTAATCCTATCAACAAGGTCTATGGAAAATAAACATTACGTTGGGGCCTCGGAAGTTTTTAATGGTGATTATTCAATCCTAGCTGTGTGGTCAACTTATCCTTGGATCTGCCTCATTTTTTTTTGGCTCATACTCTAAAATGATCTGGAAAAATAGATAGATAGTGTGGATAAAACTCATACATCTCGGTGGGTCCCACATATCCCTACCGAGAAGTCCAAGCTGGGTAGGACGCAATCTGCAGGCCCTGCGGAAGAAACTAGAAAGGGCCCACCCTAATGTTTGTGAGAAATCCACCCTGTACATCCATGTTTTACAAGTGCATTTTAGGAAGTGACAAAAAATAGGCAGATCAAAAACTTAAGTGGGCCACATGAGAAGGAAAACTAGGGAAAATAATGCCCACCATTGAAACCTTCCTGTGCTCCACTGTGATGTTTATATGCCATCCAAACCATTTACAAGGTAATAAAAACATCTGTGGCCATACGAATGTTTTAATGGCGTTATTTCAATCAGCACTGTTTCCTCGTATGGCCCACTTGAGTTTTGGATCCGCCTCATTTTCTATGTATGTTCTAAAATGAGTTTGCAAAGAAGATGGACGGGTTGGCTTTCTGACAAACATCACGGTGGGGCCCACCTAGCTTCCTAGCATAACTCCCTGCGAAAGGCCTTACTGTGGGGCCCACCTCAATGATGTGTTGTATATCACGCCATCCATTCGTTTTTTGAAACCATTTTAGGACTTGATACAAAAAATGAAATAGATCCAAATCTCACGTGGACCACACCTCAAGAAACGATAGTGATTGAACGTCCACTATTAAAAATTCCCAGGTCCACCTTAAGGAGATTCATAATGTGTATTTTACATCCAACCCATTGATGTACCTGGATGAAGAGAAAATACAAATCCAAAACTTTTATAGCTTAAAAAAGAGTTTTTAATGCTCCTTCACTACTTTTTAAATATCATCTTGATCCAAAACTTCCTTGACCCAAGAACTTTTCAGATCTTTCAAAATGGATGGCCGGCGTGGATAAAAACTAATAATAATAAAAATAAAATATACATAGGAAAACTAGGACCCACCAAAATCATCTGATCATTAGACGCTTCAACTCATCAATGTTCAATATTCCACTCCATATTTTCCTCTTCACTGCTGTCCTGCCTTCACAAACTCCCATACTGTCCTGCCTTCACAAACTCCCATAATGAGACTCTCCCCTTTGAGCCTATGGGCATTTTGGTCATTTCTCCTTGTCTCTTTCATTCACGTTCCATGCTTCTTCGGAACATCTGCTCCTCACTTCTCCAACGAAACGGATCGCCTGGCGTTGCTCCACTTTAAAGATCTGATAACCGACGATCCTCTCCATTCCTTGAGCTCATGGAACCATACTCTCCACTTCTGCCACTGGCAAGGAGTCACGTGTGGTGGTCGTCGCCATCCTCAGAGGGTCACCGCTTTGAACCTGAATGGCCAGAACTTGGTGGGTCCATTATCTCCCTACATAGCAAACCTGACCTTCCTCAGCACAATCGACCTCGCAAACAACAACTTCAACGGCCCAATTCCTGAAGAGATGGGCTGGTTGTTCCGCTTGCGCTATCTCAGACTGACCAACAACACATTCACTGGAGAAATTCCAGCAAATCTTACCCTCTGTTCGGAACTCGAATTCCTTTATCTTTCCCGGAATCAGTTGGAAGGGAGGATTCCAACTGAGCTTGGCTCTCTATTGAAGCTCACCAGATCGAGCCTCGGTCAGAACAGTCTTACAGGAAGCATTCCACCTTCACTTGGAAACCTTTCGTCTCTCACTTTCCTTTATCTCTCAACAAACAGTCTGGAGGGCAGCATCCCAGACAACCTTGGTCGGTTGGTGAGGTTAAGCCTTCTTGCCATGAGTGAAAATGATCTGTCAGGTAGGATTCCACCCGGGCTATACAATCTTTCTTCTATTAACATTTTGGATGTGGGATTGAACAGATTGCATGGAAATCTTCCACCTGACCTAGGCCTCACTCTTCCTAATCTCCAAAAGCTTTATGTTGGAGCAAATCATTTCACAGGACCTATACCAGTTTCATTATCCAATGCTTCGGGACTTGTACGTATTGAGCTTGAAAAAAATAGCTTTACTGGATCCGTGCCAGTGAATTTTGGAAGTCTGAAGAGTCTCTCCAGTTTATATTTGGGGGGCAATAAACTTGGAATTGGAAAAGCTCATGACTTGGGTTTTCTCGATTCTTTGACCAATTGCAGTCGCTTACTGCAACTGGAGGTCAGCCAAAATCATCTCAGCGGCATGTTGCCGGACTCTATAGCGAATCTTTCTAGACAAATGACATCACTATTGTTGGCAAGTAACAGCATATTTGGAAGCATCCCATCTGAGATTCAGAATCTTGTGAGCTTAACAGTGTTGGGTTTGGAGGATAACTTTTTAACAGGTAATATTCCAATTGGTGTTGGGAAGCTTAACAAGTTGGGGGAACTTCACTTAAGTAGAAATGAATTGTCAGGTCAAATTCCGTCTTCCTTGGGCAACATCTCCCGATTGTACGTACTCAATTTAGCTCAAAACAATCTATCGGGGAGCGTACCTTCAAGTATTGGTAATTGCAAAAACCTGCAATTCATATACCTCAACAGTAATAAGTTTACCAGCAGATTACCCAAACAGCTTTTCAGCAGTCCCTCTCTAATTGAACTTTTTGTCGAAAATAACTTTTTCTCTAGTTATTTGCCATACGAAGCTGGTTACTTGAAAGCTCTTGGAATATTCAGTGTTTCTAATAACAAATTCTCAGGTGAAATTCCAAGCTCGCTAGGCAATTGTCTCAGCCTAGAGTATCTCTGGTTGGATGGGAACATCTTTCAAGGTTCAATTCCTTCAACATTAAGTACTCTAAGAGGCCTTCAAAGCCTGGATCTTTCACGCAACAACTTGTCTGGAAAGATTCCACGATACCTGGAGAACTTTTCTGCGTTGCGGTATCTAAATCTATCTTTCAATAATTTTGAGGGTGAATTACCAAACCAAGAGGTCTTTGGAAATGCCAGCCAAGTTTCAGTGATCGGAAACAGTAAGCTTTGTGGGGGTATTCCAGAATTAAAATTGCCTCCATGCACTACTAGCCAAGCTTCAAAGAAACGGGGGATGCCTCTTCCTTCAAAAGTAAAATTCTCAATAGTCGGTGTTGTCCTGTGTCTTATTTCATTATCATGTTTCTTCGCCACTCTTTCTTGGGTAAGAAAGTCGAGAAAGAAACCTTCTGCTTTGCCTTCTGCCAAGGATCCTTTTGTGAACGTGTCTTATGCGGAGCTATATAAAGCAACAGATGGGTTCTCTTCTGCAAATTTGGTCGGCACAGGAAGTTATGGCTCTGTATATAAAGGGTTTCTAGATTGTGTTGGAAGTATGGTGGCAATGAAAATCTTCAACCTTCAACGACAAGGAGCTCTGAGGAGCTTCTACGCCGAATGTGAAGCCTTGAGAAGCATTAGGCATCGGAATCTTGTTAAGATCTTAACTTGCTGCTCAAGCATTGATTTTAAGGGCAATGATTTTAAAGCTCTAGTTTATGAGTACATGCCCAATGGAAGTCTAGAAAAGTGGTTGCACGGAGATGGTCATGATCAGCTGAGAAGGAACTTGAAGTTTACTCAAAGGCTAAACATAGCTATTGATGTGGCTTCTGCGCTGGATTATCTACATAATCATTGCCAAACGTCAATCATTCATCGAGATTTAAAACCGAGCAACATTCTTCTTGATGATGACATGACTGCTCAGGTGGGTGATTTCGGGCTAGCCAGGTTCTTATCTGAGGTTGCTCAAACTAGCTCGGTTGGAATGAAGGGATCTATTGGGTACATCGCTCCAGGTAATAATCTTATCTATCTCCACGTATGTATGCACACACCTATACTCCCAAACTCTCAATCTCTTTGCTTGTTGGAGGCTAGAACTGTGACCGAAGTAGGGCCCAGCTCGGGTGGGCCAAACCATGATGTGTATGTAAATCCACACTGAGGAACAGATGTGTCTATCATGTTGTGCCCAAGGTCCAAAAATTAAACTGGTCCGTGATTCAGGTAGGCCATACCAAAAGGAAATTGTTGGGGAGAGGGATGCCCTCCGTTGATTTTTACATAGCCCACTGTGAAATCTGCTCTGACCGTTGGATGCATCATCCGTAGTTAGTTCTGGGGCCAAAAAATCAGGCTGGCCTGTGATTTAAGTTGGACACACCAAAAGAAAAAGTTAGGAGAGAGACTACACCCTTGATTATTATAAAGCCCACCATGATCATGATAATATGAAATCCAATCCAATCATTAGATGGAAGCTAAAATTAGGCCCTGGGGCCAAAAAATAGGCCCATTCACAATTCAGTTGGGCTATGCGAAGGCAAACAGTTTGTAGGGTGAGTTTTGCACTGTACAGTAATGTCTCCAATTGTGTGGTCTACTTGAATCACAGATGGTGCTGATTTATAAATCCTAAACCTAAAATAAGGTGACTTGCCTGGTGGTCGGGGTGGATTTCACATAAACATCATGATAGGGCCCACCCATGAGCTGTTGACTCCTTTGCTCACAAGGGTGGTTTTGTGGGACCATCACCCCCTCTGGCTCAACCACAAGTTACATTCCACACATACCTTTACACGTGCCTACTTGGGTGTGTGGGGCAAGGTAGCCCAAGCATGAAGACAACCATGCACAAAAGTAAGGTTAGTCCACTCATTAGGGCAGTTTTAAGAGGCATGTTAGCATTATTTTTCCTGTGGAGTAAACTTCTTAGTTTTAATAGTTATAGTAAGGCTTCAATGAGCATAGATACCAATTAATAGTGAATATATATTTATTTAGATGAGCAATGGTCACATAGGATAATGTTGCATGTCCACTTTCACATGCTTCAGATGCAATATTGCTTTCTTTTCCTGTGATTAACTCTCACAACACCCTTCTCATTACTTTATCACTTGTGTGGAAAATATGAGCCATATAAAAGGTGGCTATGCTATAAAGTGAACATTAGACCAATGGAGATGTTGGCTGAGCCATGGTCATATTGTGAGTCAGACTGTCGGCCCTCTTCCTTAATTTCGATGGTTCAAGTTGCCTGATGAGTGGACTATCTGTTTTTTTATCCAAGGTTATTTTTATGGTGAATCCTACCCTCTGCAGGGTTTGGATTCTCTACATAAATGACACCGGCAAGGGAAATTGTTGTACATAAAAGTAAGCTTAAAATGTCAAATTTCTCAAGAAAGTTGCCTGGGTTATTAGATGGATGGATTCTCTCGGTGGAGCATGTACCACAATGGCACACGTGCTATTGTGGCACACACTCATAAAATCATAGCCATACATGAGCTTGAACCATTTCAATCATGCACTGGGATAACATTATGCTTCCCAGTTTAAATGAAACATTGGTCATGTTTTTTCTAATATTCTTCCAATTTTTTCCATACATTTGGCTGAATAAATGGAACTTACTATAATATTGGTCTGGTGTTTTTTTTATAGTGGGTCCTACTTGTTGAATGGCTTGGGTTTTTATATGCCCCACATATGACTGAGGCCTGTTATTTAGTTGGCTTTCAGCAAGTGTGTTTCCTTGGTCTGATCGTTCCTGTGATCAACTAGGCCACTCTTGTACATTGAATGTGAAATAGTAATAAATCTTCTAATTGTCCTTTTTTGGAGGCATCCAATTTTTATGGTGGGACAACCTGATGGTAGGCTGAAATGTCATCCAAATTAACACCATGAAAGTCCTACAGCCCAAAAATCAATTGGGCCACGACAAAGTGGGAGGCGATGCCCACCCTTAATTTTTACCAGGACCCTCCTAAGTTGTTGAGCTGCGTCATTATTTTCCTAATCCTTCATCTAATCTAAATGAAATGTTTACATGACCTGGGTTGCATGTTACATCACCACGTGGAGGTTTGCTACGCTACAAGCGCATATGGGAGCCTATTACACACCATGCATGTTTAAAATTGGTACATGAGTGTGATCTAATCCATGAATCGGGTGGGCCCAATCAAGTACTTGACCTAGACCAGATTTAGACCTGACCTAAGCCTAAATCAAAACAAAGGTACAAGGACCTGATGGATACCTGAACCCAATTTTATCTGGATCCAGGTCCTAAGAAAAGACCTTAGATTTGAAGGACTCACATGCAGCAAGATTCAAACTTGGTGGCATCAAAATCTAATTAATTTTAAAGATCTACATGTACCAAGTAGTAGTCACTTCCACCACACATGACTCACACCATAATAAGTTATAAAGAGATCTTTTTTTATAACATCTTTAGTTAACATGTGTGTTACACATGAATCACACCATAATAAGGTATAAAGAAAGCTTTTACGACAATGCCCTTAGTTAAGATTTGTGTTAAATAAAAATCACAACAATAACCCATATGTTCACTTGATGACAGAGGTGTTGAGTTCTTTCATTTGAGTAGTAGAGTCTTGTTCAATGTAGAACACCTTTGCAAGAACTTACAAGTTCATAGCACACTATTGATGTTTAAAATTTGAATGCTTAGAATAGCAAAGACGCCAATTACTTGTTCAAATAGAAGATTCCCTTGTCCCTCTCTCAAAATTCAACTTTTGATATTATTTGTATCTAAATTGTCACTTACATTCCAATATGAGATTTATAAATTACAGAGTATGCAATGGGCAGTAAAGCATCTGCACCAGGAGATGTTTACAGCTATGGAATCCTTCTGTTGGAGATGATCACTGGAAAGGGGCCAACTGACGACATGTTCAAGGACAATCTAAGTCTTCATCATTTTGCTGAGTTGGCTTTGCCTGAACGAGGAATGGAGATTGTTGATCCACAACTGCTCATGGAAGAAGTTGATGTTACTCAACACAATGAAAATCATGTCAATAGAAGAAATAGAATGCATGACTGCTTGATTTCAATGGTCAAAATCGGTGTGTTGTGCTCTGCAGAATCTCCAAGAGAACGAATGTGGATGAAAGATGTTGTTGCAGAAATGCACGCAATCAAGGACTTTTATCTTAGGGTTAGGATTCACCGAGACAGACAAGGTAGCTAGGTCACAAATATTAGATGAATGTTCGTCTTACCATAGTCATTGCTAAGTTATTATTCATAGTTATGTTGAGTAAGATTTTTTTAAAAAATAGTTTGTTGAATACTTTTCTAAACAAGCTCTAGATATATTTAGCCTTGGCATAAGAGCGTGCTTGTATTGATAGTGATTATATGAGAAGATGTGTTTCTTTTTCTTTGTTTTATCTTGTGTTAGGCGAAGGACGATTGTATTATAAATTTAATAAGAGAAGGACATCATTTAGTATAATAAAAATACCATTGGGTTACAAAGATGTTTAATCACTAATATATTTTGTGCAAAAGTTTTAAAATAATATTTCAATCTTGAAGTAGTAGTTTAGCTTTTGGACTACCAACTTCCAACTTGATATTAGTCTGATGAAGCATTCATCCAACGAGTCCCATGATGGATTTGGCACAAAAAAGGAGGAATTCCTATAAACATTCACTCACAATTAATCACATAGATAGACGGTGAATACCAATAAGTGCAATTACAACTACCTCTCTTCATCCAAAAATATGGTTTGATAGGCGCTTGAGAGGAGGAATTCACTTCTTCTGTTGGAAGAAATATCAACGGAGGTTTGTAGGAGGATTAATACTGCATGGCGTTAGAGCCCTGTCCATTACATGTAATCATACATGCCAATGTGGAGTATGTGCCACATTTGAGCCTTACGACAGCTGATCAGCCACACTTATTAGTTCTTGTGACTCAAAATAAGGCCATTTCACTTAGGTAAGCGAAAATGTACAAGAAAAATGAGTGGCCTAAATAATTTTAGAAATTAAACAGCATGATTGATCGGCCAATAACATCCAAACTTTGTGCCTACACAATGGAGAGTTTGCATCTTAGACCCTTGCGTTGTATTGGCATGCGTGCATGCTTGTAGATGGCAGGGCTCCAAATGCATGTTGATTTGGCATCAGCAAATCTTGGAAAGCAACCTGAGAAGATCCCAGATTTTCAATCAGTAGACGAAATTATTTAGAGATTTAATCTAAAAAATCAAGCCGTTCCATACTCAAGTAGGCCACCCTGCACAAAAGCAATAGACAACTGATTGTTTTACAACACACCTAAGAGTGAGTGAAATGGCCTGATTTTTAGTATAAAAAGATTTCAAAAGGTGTGATCATATGATAAAATCTTGGATCTCGTACATAAGAAATTCCCGATGTCCCAACCATCAGTAGATGAACCTTTAAAGGAAAATGACACCGGTTCACATTCAACTAACAAATCAATGGTTTTGAATCATCCTTTAGCATGGCCAATCTACAAATCCATGAATGTCGGCTGAAGTCATCTAACCATCTTCTAGCAACCCTATTGGTCAATGAAAGTTGACTAGCCTCACTGGCAATTCTTTTGTTTTATTTATTTTTTTCTTTCTTTTTTTTGTCTAAGGTTTGCTAGAAAGCAAACCTCAGAAAAAATGTATATTATTCATGGGTGCATGCACTGATACATTTGGTGTGATTTACCTATCTTATACTATTTTAAATCTTAGTTTGGGATTATTTTCAATTGGCATGGCAATGGTCAGGCCTAAGGTTGGTTTTGGATAGGATTTTGAATGGTTAGGCTGGTCATATTAAAAATTTTGATTTTTCTAAGCCCAGTCTCAACCCACTGCTACCTCTAATTTTCAATGACCCAAAATGTTTGATGGTGGGCCTTATCGTGGCTAGAGGATAACTAAACATACTCCCCAAAAAATTTCAAAATGTTGATTTTTCTAGGTCCAAGCCTAGCTCATAGCTAGCCCTAATTTTCAGTGACTCAAAATCTTTTTCATGGTGAGCCTTGTCATGGATAGAGGATTTCCAAAAGTACTCCCAAATTGAAATATTAGACGTTCTATATTATTCAAAAGTTAAAGAGACCGGATATGTTCAAAGAAAAAGAGCTAAAGGTCATATTATTAAGATAACCATAGGATATTCCAAGTGATTCAACCGCTTAAACCAATTATGAACATCAGAACGAATGACGGGAATGATAAGCCAAAGAAATAAAAGAATTTCTTGTTTGTCATTCATAGCCATTGCAAGAAGAGATATTGAAATTACGTCGGGAGGTACCCTATGCTAATCGCGAAAGCTTATGGAACTTATAGAACTATGGCTAAGTCCTAGGCGAGGGTGATTAGGACCATTTAAAAATTCTTTTTAAAACTTATCGCCTAATTAAACTAATTAGCAAATATTAACTTAATTAAAGTAAGAACACTTAGCTTCCAATCTTAAGTGGGTTCAATCACAAAGGCTAGAAAAGATAAGTAATTAAATAAACTAGCCTAAGCATATAGATTATAAAGATATAACAATTAAGCAACTAATCCATATGCATCTCTATACTACAAAAGATATACTAAAGCAAGCACCTAGTCTAGAAGTGAAATTACAAGATGTGTATGAGAATCTACTTATCAATGCATAGCATACATTACATTCAAGCATTCATGTAATTAACAATTAAAGACAATGCATGAATATAAATGGATCAAATGACAATTTCAAACATAAGCATGTATAGTAGTTCGACTACTTGTATAGCTACTCTACTACCGGTTCACGTACTCAATCCTTTAGCACATCGGATTTCACTATAACGGAGGTTTTAAATTAGGTTTATTTCTCAACCTTTACATGGAGGTTTTTGCACAGGTTCACCTCTCAACTTGAACGGAGATTTTGAAGGTTCATCTCTCAACCTAAGAGTTTACAGATTCCTCCCAACCTACACGTATGTTATGGGGTATTCCTCCTCATGAGAAGGGGGGAGAGTGTAGCCTAAGGGTGGTTGGGCGCCCGACCAATCTCGATTGGGTGATCGAAATTCGCCCCGGAACGTCTAGAAGTCTCTAGACAGCAGATTCTATTGCTATAATACCAGAACTGTCGACAAGAGAATCGGTCCGTAGCTGAATATCTGGGAGAGTTCCAACATTTAGGAATGCAAAATAACTTGTCAAAACCTGAATCATAGTGAGTGGCACGATTCATCAGCGGATTGCGGCCTATGATTCAGGATCGAATTCAGATGAGGCCATCCAATTGGCTACTAGGGCAAAGACACAACTTACAAGGGTCCCCACATAATCTCACTCTACGACGGGTCTCGCTCAAGATCCATCCATGTCCAAGGGAAAAAAGCCTATTGATGATCACTCTCAGCCTGTGGGGGTCGCGGTTCATGCATTGGGCAGTGTTTTCCCAAGGCCCCAACGTACAACGGTTGTGCCGAGCCCGAGTAAAACTCAAAACCCTTATAGTTGGCCTAGGCCTGATCATTGTTGTAGATGTGGCCTCCAACATGTCCAGCAGGGTCTTCCCACATTCAAAGTTGAGCACCCCAAAAATTTGGCTGATCCAACCATTGAGTAGGCCACGAAGTGAATTTGGGGTTTTTGGGTGGTTGTTCGTTTGTTTGTAATTTTTTTTATTTTTTATTTTTTATTTTTTATTTTTTTTTGTGCGGCCCATATAAGCATGGGATAGGCCTGATTGTTGGTGCATCTCCGTATTCTGGTGGGGTCCACTTAATGCATCCATTGGATGATGTGATACATCACACCACTATGGGCCCCCAGAGAGGCAGTAGCAACGTGTAAGTAACTGAATAATGACTCATTGTACATTGGAAAATAACCTCGTAATAAAGCTTATTTTAGAGGCATTTGCATCAACAAATGTGTTGATCATTTTATAAATTTTTATACATGGTTGTTCAATGATTTTATGTGTATTTGTTAATAATGATTTGATGGGTGGTATAAAGTCTAACAGGATTGTCCAATCAAAGTTAGTTTTTTTTTATTTTTTTATTTTTTTAGCATCCAAACCAAGCTAAACTAGTTGAATGGTCTCGATCCAAACATCACCATTCAGTGCATTTCATGGGGGGATACATGCCTGTGGTACACTTAGGTTCCTTAGTGTACATACACAGCGTAATATAATATAATTTAATTTGTCTATGATGCTCATTTAAAATTTTTTCGTTTGTAATAACATCAAATTTTTGCAATACACACGCATCGAGTTCATGTGTGTGTACACCTGTACGTAGTATGATAGAATGAAATGTCTGTGATGTTAATTTGTCGATGTTGATCTCTTTCACGAAAGAGTTTCTCCTTTGGTGTAGCCCACTTGAATCATATATGGGCTTGTTATTTGGGCCATTAGTGTAAAGTTTGGTGTATTATCTAATGGTTGGAGTAGATTTCATATAATCATCATGGTGGGCCCCCTTAGTGTGGGCGTCTCCCTCTTAGCTTTTGTCTTTTGGGTCAATTGTGTGACCCATGGAATTCATACAGCGTACTAGTAAGGTCCTGTTTCTTTGTGGGAGCGAATTAGGTGTTACCCTGGGAGCAGCTTAGTGGGTGTTATCCCTACCGTGTGGCCCACATGGATAGTATTTTGTATATCCACACCGTCCATCCGTTTCTCCAGCCCATTTTATTATGGTCTTCCAAAAATCATGCAAATCCAAATCTCAAGTGGACCATGCCACTTGAAACAGTGCTGATTGAGTGCCCACAATTAAAAATTCCAAAGAGCCCATTGTAAGGTTTTGTTAATGTTTATTTGCAATCTAAGCTCTTCATAATGTCAAGAAGGTCTGGATGAAGGGACATTTTAAAGATCAGATTGATCTAAAACTTTTGTTGCCCGCAAAATGCTTTTAATGATTATTCATCATTCTTTCAATTGGTATGGTCCGCCTGAGATTTGGATCTTCTTATAATTTTGGATTGCGTCCTAAAATTAGGTGTAACAACAGATGGACGGCATGGATATAAAAATATACATCAAGGTAGGCCCCACACGGTAGGGGTAACACCCACTAAAGTGTTACTAGGGTAACATCTAATTGGCTCACGCCAGCGCTGACGCATAAAAATGGAAGTGGGCCCGCTCTCTTCATCGACGCGTCAAACACTCTCTTGACTTTAGTGTTCATGCGTTCTCAGTTTTGCCGTGTGAGGTCCACAGGTTGGCGATCAAGACCATTAATGCATTCGTTGCAACTATACCAATCGACTATATCACAGGTCATTTCATAAATAGCCAAAATATCTTGATCGTTTTTCCAACCATCTAGGAAAAGATCTAAGATCTACATCATTGGAAGAAATGTTGATAGCTATGGACGGTCTGGATTAGCTAAAGATGGGTCCAACTTGTCATAGTTGCAGTCCCACACTGCTTATTATCTCTTTATAAATTCCTCTCTTACATTTTTCTAAATTGAAGTGTCATCCACCGTACTGTGGCATGGTCCAGATCGTGGGTACCAATTTGGATGGGCTATGGCACAAAATTCATAACTATCTTAACCATATAACATCCGTCCGTTTGATAGACAACAATTGAATGGATAGGATCAGTCAAATAGCTTGATTTTTGGGCTCTCTTCCATCTACAATGGGCCCTGAAATTTGGACGGTTTAGATTAAATTTCATAATTTCTAAGTATGCAGCAATATAAGAGACCAATAAAAGAATAGTGGTGATCTCTCACCATCCCTAGGCCCGTCATTTCTCAGCAGGTGTACATCTAATGGTCAGAATGTATTTCAGTTACAACACATTCAAGCTATGTGGGGCCCACCGTACGTGATGTTTGAGTGACATCCGATCCGTCCATTAGATGCGCCCCTCCATGCAGGCCTAGATCATGAAAAAGGAAACAATGGGGGACATTTGGCTGCCCTGACTTAACCGCCTGTTGGACATCCTCGCATGTTCATGTTCAGATGATCTAAACCGTTCATCTGGTGGATGCTAAAAGGTGGATAGGCCACGGTTCAAAGTTAATGTTGATTGGACATCATAGTCAGCCAATGAATGGACTTTTATCCTACTGTGTGTGGACTATTTACCGTTTTCGACCATCCTTCTTGATGCAGTAATTGGACAGAAAGAATGATTGACTGGCATGATTCCTAGCTCAGTGGCTATCCATGGCAGTGTCCCAAAGATGTATGGTTCAGATCATTAGACCAGTCCCTATCCAACGTATTATAATCAATACCAGGCACGAGTAGATTAGGTCAGGTCGGGGTAAGGCCAATTTTGGTCCGACCATGGCCAGGAGCCTTCATATATGCATGTCGTCCATCTGTTTTTCCAGCACATTAGGGCATGATTCAAAAAATGAAGCAGATCCAGATTTCAGGTGGACCATACTACTGGGCATGCACCATTAAAAACTTCTTGTGAGCCACAGAAGTCTTGGATGAAGATGATATTTGTGTTTTACCTTCAGTCAATGTATTTTTTTATCCTATCATCAGGTTGGATGGCAAATAAAAATTACTGTGAGCTCTAGGAAGATTTTAACGGTGAGTATTCAATCCCCTCTGGTTTGCTCTGCTTAAGCCTCATTTTTTGGGTCATCCCTTAATATGATTGAGCAAAATGAGGATTGACGGGCGTGTATTAAACCCATACATCATGTGGGCCCTACGTAGGCCCTGCCTGGACTGAGTCCATCCAGGTGTGGTTCACCTGTTTTTCTAGATCATTTGCGGTCGTGGACCGAAAATCGAGGCAGATCCAAAGCTTAAAGTGGGCCTATGATGGCCCCAAGATGCTTCAACAGTGGATGTTCAATTCTACTATTTCCAGTTGTGTGGCACACCTGAGCTTCGGATCTGCCTCGTTTTTGTGTCCTGCCCTAAAAGGAGCTAAAAAATTGATAGACGGGTGGATCTATCATAAACAATGTGGCACCATGAGTGTTTTCACGGTGAGAGTTCAATCCCCACTCTTTCCATTAGTTTGGCAGATTTGACCTGTATATTGGCCTTATTTTTGGAACCCTACACTAAAATTAGATTTCAAATCTGATAAACGGAATGGATTTATCACAAACATCATGGTGGACCGTGTAAGGTCAGGCAACCCTCTCTGTAATTAAATGTCTGAGAACTCTCTAAACCCTTTTTATTGATTGATTGTCGTGGAAGCGCGGGAACCTAACCTGGACTGTACGGACCCACCTTGATATTTGTGGAAAATCCACTAAATCCATCTCTTTTCTCGACTCATTTTAAGCCATGAGCCCAGAAATGAAGGAGTTCCAAAGCTCAAAGTGAGCCCCACAATGGCCTAAGATGTTTCAACTATGGGTGTTCAATCCCACTGTTTTCTTTTGTGTGGCCCACTTGAGCTTGGTATCAGCCTCATTTTTTGGGTCTATGTCATTAAATGATCTGAAAAAATAGATGGATGGGAAGGATTTCTCACAAACATCCTGTGGCCCACAAATGTTTCAACAGTGGGGGTTCAATTCACACTATTTCCCGTCAAGTGGCCCACTTGAGCTTTGGTTCTCGCTCATTTTTGGGCATCGACGGTACATGGTGGCACCCATCAGATCAGCAATCTTGAGAATTGAACAAAATGGGTCCTACTTGTAAGGATGGCAGGCGTGATGGACCTGTACGTGTCCTGATTAGTTGGGCTCTCAGCTCTCAATCTTGGAATTGTAGAAACAGCAGACACATGGTCTAGTGAACTAAAGTTTCTGTTATGATCCATCCAGTGCTGAATCAACGATTTGAACGGGTTGGATTATCCAAGAACCATAAAACATATACAGTTTCATAAGTGCATGTGTATAGACCACTACACTCCACCAATCACCTAAATCTGCTTCCCTCGTTCTTTATAGACGTTCTGACGGTGCCTGGTGTGCCATGTCGAACTGCGTACTGAGTAACTCAGTGGGGCCCACCCTAATGTATGTGTCTTATCCATACCATCCTTCCGTTTTAAAAACTAATTTTTGAGCATGAACGCAAAATCGAAGCATATTAAAAGCTCGAGTAGGCCACACAAAAGGAAACAATGGGAGTTGAATGTGAACCGTTGGAAACTTCTCAGGGAGCATAATTTTTAGATCAAGCTAATATTTTTCTTTTTAGCTTCATCGGACGTCTGTTTGATCTTATGAACAGGTTGAAGGTTTCAATGATGTCATCATTATCCCCACTGGTTCATACGGTCTGGCCCACTTGAGCTTTGTAAACACTGAAATTTTGGGCTCATGACCTAAAATGGGCTGGTAAAACAGATGGATGGCGTGGATAAGACACATCATCACTGTGGACCCCACCTATCCCCACGTTCTGAATGCAGTGAAGTTAATGCAATTAATGAACCGGCTCGCCTGACAAAGGTACCGTCACATACTGCAGAGAGGGCTGTACATCTGCGGGATTAACTGGGCTGACTCGCCTGACCCGGCAAAAACTTGATCCGCCCCGTCGTTGGTGAATGTGCATTGATCATTTTTAATTTAGATATGGTTTAGGATTACGACAAAATCGACTAAACCCATACCCCGACCGGTGTATACCCAACCTGTTACGCTCCACCTGAATCTCCCCGACTTCTGTCAAAGCATTCTAAAACAAAAACTTTTTAAGTACAAGTATGTCCTCCTTCGACTAGTTTGGAAATTAAAACTTTGATGTAATGTGATAAACACACCTAATTATTTCCACCCTTATTGTGGGGGCATTTTTTCATAAGGCTAGGTAACTCCAATTCATTTCTGTGGGACTAGACCCAGTTCAGCATATAAGGTTCGGTAGGGTTAGGGTCCCTTTTGCAAGTAGGGTAAGAGTTGGGTTGGGTCACCTCAACTCAATCACAATCCTACCTGAAACCTGAACCTTTAAAATATGTTTAGGCTCGGTTAAAGATTAGGGCAGCCCGACCCTAGCTAGACCTGTGTGCAGGCCTAAGTGCAGTTGAGAAATAATTTAAAAACAAGAGATTTTTAGTCGCAGCAGAAAGGCAAAATCAGTAAAAAAAACATTAAAAAAAAAAAGAAAATAATCGGATAGAAAACTAGGACCCACAAAAATCATCCGATCATTTCTTATTAGTAGACTCTTCAACTCATCAATGGCAATATTCCACTCCATACTTTCCTCCTCACTTTGGCTGTCCTGCCTTCACAAACTCTGATAATGGAGCTCTCTCCTATGAGCCTATGGGCATTTTGGTCATGTCTCCTTGTCTTTTCCATTCACGTTCCCTGCTTCTTCGGATCTGCCCCTCGCTTCTCCAACAAAACTGATCACCTGGCGTTGCTCCACTTTAAAGATCTGATAACCGACGATCCTCTCCATTCCTTGAGCTCATGGAACCATACTCTCCATTTCTGCCACTGGCAAGGAGTCACGTGCGGTGGTCGCCGCCATCCTCAGAGGGTCATCGCTTTGAACCTGACTAGCCAGAACTTGGTGGGTCCATTATCTCCCTACATAGCAAACCTGACCTTCCTCAGCACAATCGACCTCTCAAACAACAACTTCAACGGCCCGATTCCTGAAGAGATGGGCCGGTTATTCCGCTTGCATTTTCTCAGACTGACCAACAACACATTCACTGGAGAAATTCCAGCAAATCTTACCCACTGTTCGGAACTCGAATTCCTTTATCTTTCCCGGAATCAGTTGGAAGGGAGGATTCCAACTGAGCTTGGCTCTTATTGAAGCTCACCAGATTGGCACTCGCTACGAACAGTTTTACAGGAAGCATTCCACCTTCATTTGGAAACCTTTCGTCCCTCACTTACCTTTATCTCTCAACAAACAGTCTGGAGGGTAGTATGCCAGACGACCTTGGTCGGTTGGTGAGGTTAAGCCTTCTTGCCATAAGTGAAAATGATCTGTCAGGTAGGATTCCACCCGGGCTATACAATCTTTCCTCTATTAACATTTTGGACGTGGGATTGAACAGATTGCATGGAAATCTTCCACCTAACTTAGGCCTCACTCTTCCGAATCTCCAAAAGCTTTATCTCGGAGTAAATCATTTCACAGGACCCATACCGGTTTAATTATCCAATGCTTCGGGACTTGAACGTATTGAGCTTGCAAAAAATAGCTTTACTGGATCCGTGCCAATGAATTTTGGAAGTCTGACGAGTCTCTCCAGGTCATATTTGTGGGGCAATAAACTTGGAATTGGAAAATCTCATGACTTAAGAGTTTTCTCGATTCTTTGACCAAATGCAGTAGCTTACAGCACCTTGAGGTAAATGAAAATCATCTCAGCGGCATGTTGCCCGACTCTACAGCGAATCTTTCTAGACAGGTGACAAGACTATTGTTGGGAAATAACAGTATATTTGGAAGCGGCCCATCTGAGATTCAGAATCTTGTCAGCTTAACAGTGTTGGGTTTGGAGTATAACTTTTTAATAGGTACTATTCCCATTGCCGTTGGGAAGCTTAACAACTTGGGGGAACTTCACTTGCGTGGAAATGAATTAACAGGGCAAATTCCATCTTCTTTGGGCAACATCTCCCGATTATACATAGTCAATTTAGCTAAAAACAATCTATCGGGGAGCATACCTTCAAGTATTGGTAATTGCAAAAACCTGCAATTCGTATACCTCTTCAGTAATAAGTTTACCAGCAGATTACCCAAACAGCTTTTCAACATTCCCTCGATAGTTTAACTTTAGGTTGACAATAACTTTTTTCCTAGTTATTTGCCATACGAAGTTGGTAACTTGAAAGCTCTTGGAATATTCAGTGTTTCTAATGACAAATTCTCAGGTGAAATTCCAAGCTCGCTAGGCAATTGTCTCAGCCTAGAGTATCTCTGGTTGGATGGGAACTTCTTTCAAGGTTCAATTCCTTCAACATTAAGTACTCTAAGAGGCCTTCAAATCCTGGATCTTTCACACAACAACTTGTCTGGAAAGATTCCACGATCTGGAGAACTTTTCTGCGTTGCGGTATCTAAATCTTTCTTTCAATAATTTTGAGGGTGAATTACCAAAACAAGGGGTCTTGGAAAATGCCAGCCAAGTTTCAGTGCTCGGAAACAGTAAGCTTTGTGGGGGTATTCAAGAATTAAAATTGCCTCCATGCACTACTAGCCAAGCTTCAAAGAAACGGGGGATGCCTCTTCCTTCAAAAGTAAAATTCTCAATAGTCGGTGTTGTCCTGTGTCTTATTTCATTATCATGTTTCTTCGCCACTCTTTATTGGGTAAGAAAGTCGAGAAAGAAACCTTCTGCTTTGCCTTCTGCCCGAGGATCCTTTCGTGAACGTGTCTTATGCGGAGCTCCATAAAGCAACAGATGGGTTCTCTTCTGCAAATTTGGTTGGCACAGGAAGTTATGGCTCTGTATATAAAGGGTTTCTAGATTGTGTTGGAAGTATGGTGGCAATGAAAGTCTTCAACCTTCAACGACAAGGAGCTCTGAGGAGCTTCTACGCTGAATGCGAAGCCTTGAGAAACATTAGGCACCGGAATCTTGTTAAGATCTTAACTTGCTGCTCAAGCATTGATTTTAAGGGCAATGATTTTAAAGCCCTAGTATATGAGTACATGTCCAATGGAAGTCTAGAAAAGTGGTTGCACAGAGATGGTCATGATCAGCTCGGAAGGAACTTGAAGTTTACTCAAAGGCTAAACATAGCGATAGATGTGGCTTTTGCTGGATTATCTACATAATCATTGCCAAACGTCAATCATTCATCGAGATTTAAAACCGAGCAACATTCTTCTTAATGATGACATGACTGCTCATGTGGGTGATTTTGGGCTAGCCAGGTTCTTGTCTGAGGTTGCTCAAACTAGCTCAGTTGGAATGAAGGGATCTACTGGGTACATCGCTCCAGGTAACAATCTTATCTATTTCCACACACACGCACCCATTCCCCATAGTACTCCCAGTCTATTTGCTTGTTGGAGGCTAGAAGAGCAACCAAAGTAGGGCCCAGCTCGAGTGAGCCTCACCATGATGTGTATATAAATCCACTCTGACCAATAGATGTGTCCATCCATGTTATGCCCAAGGCACAAAAATCAGACTGGTCAGTGATTCAGGCGGGCCATACCAAAAGGAAATAGTTGGGGAGAGGGGATGCCCACCATTGATTTTTACATGCATAGGCCACTGTGAAACCTGCTTTGACCCATTAGATGGATCATCCTGAGTTGGGTCTAGGGCCAAAAAAAAAAGGCTGACCTGTGATATAAGTTGGGCACATCAAAAGAAGAAGTTAGGAGAGAGACTCCACCATTGATATTTATAAAACCCACCGTGATGATAATATGAAATCCAATCCAACCATTAGATGGAAACTAAAATTAGGTCTGGGTCCCAAAAATAGGCCCATTCGTAATTCAGTTGGGCCATGCGAAGGCAAATAATTTGAAGGGCCCACCCAAGCCGACGACTCCTTTGCTTGCAATGATGGCTTTGTGGGACCATCGCCCTCTCTCGCTCAACCACAACTTAAAATCCACACATACCTTTACACGTGCCTACTTGGGTGTGTGGGACAAGTTAGCCCCAGTGTGAAGACAATCATGCACAAAAGTAAGGTTAGTCCATTCATTAGGGAAGTTGTAAGAGGCATTTTAGCATTATTTTGTATGTGGAGTAAACTTCTTATTTTTAATAGTTAGGAAATTATAATAAGGATTCAATGAGCATAGATACCAATTAACATAGTGAATATATATTCATTTAGATGAGCAATTTTCAGATAGGATAATGTTGCATGTCCACTTTCACATGCTTCACATGCAATATTGCTTTCTTTTCCAACGATTAATACTCACACCTTCTCATTACTTCATCACTTGTGTGGAAAATATGAGCCATATAAAAGGTGGCTATGTTATGAAGTGAACATTAGACCAATGGAGATGTTAGGTGAGCCATAGTCATATATTGTGAGTCAGATCATCGGTTCTCTTCCTTAATTAATTTTGATGGTTCGAGTTGTCTGATGAGTGGACCATCCTGTTTTTTTTTATCCAAGATTTTCTATGTAAAGTTGCCTTGGTTATTAGATGGATGGATTCTCTTGGTGGAGCATGTACCACAATGGTACACGTGGTATTGTGGCACACACTCATAAAATCATAGCCATCCATGAACTCAAGACATGTCAAGCATGCACTGGGATAACACTATGCTTCCCTGCTAATTAAATGAAACACTAGTCATGTTTTTCTTATCTTCCACAATTTTCCATACATTTGGCTGAGAAATGGAACTTACTGTATTGGTCTGGTATTTTTATAGGGTCCCACCTGTTGAGTGGCTTAGGTTTTTATTTGCCCCACATATGAGCGCCTGCTCTTTTGGTGGGCTCTAGCAAGTGTATTGCCTTGGCCAGCTGATTGTTCTTGTGATCAACTAGGCCACTTTTTTTACATTGAATGTGGAAGGCCTGATTGAAATGTTGTAATTACATAATACGGAATTAGGGGCCAAAACTTTGGGGGGACCACCATGAAGTATGTGTTTTATTCATGCCATCCATTCATTTGTAGAGATCATTTTAGGGTGGGGGCTCAAAAATGAGGCAGATTTAAAGCTCAAGTGGACCACACCAAAACAAAGTAGAAATTGAATGCTAACCATTTAAATGTTCTTCCAGTGATGTGGTCTACTTGAGTTTTGGATCCATATCATTTTTGGAGGCATACCCTAAAACGATATGGCCAAATGAAAGGACAGCATGGAAAAAACATGTACATCATGGTGGGACTCATAGAGTCCCATCTCCTTTTGTGTATCAAAAAGTTTCTATCGTACCATCCCTAATAACCTTTGGTAAATAATAAATGCAGAAAAAGGTAAAATACACTACAAATATGATGAAATGCATCATTTCAAACAGGCCTAAAATCTTTTAATTGTCCTTTTTTGGAGGCATCCAATTTTTAAGGTGGAACAACCTAAATGGTCAGATGAAATGTCATCCAAATTAACGCCATGAAAGTCCTACGGCCCAAAAGTCAGTTGGGCCACAACAAAGTGGGAGGGGATGCCCACCCTTAATTTTTACCAGGGTCCACCTAGGTTGCAAAACAATGTCATTTTTTTGCCCAATCCTTCATCTAAATCTAAATGAAAGGTTTATATGACCTGGGTTAGAATGAGGTTTGCTAAGCTACAAGTGCATATGGAAGCCTATTACACACCATGCATGTGTAAAAGTGGTACATGAGTGTGATCTAATCCATGAATCAGGTGGGCCCAATCAAGTACTTGACCTAGACTAGATTCAGACTTGACTTGAGCCTAAATCAAAACAAAGGTACAAGGACTTGATGGATACCCAAACCCAATTTTATCTGGATCCATGATGCGGACATCAGTGGTGCACCCTTTAGAGTGTACCAGAGGAGGCGACGTCGCAGATCGAGTGTTGGAGCAGACGAGTTGATGTGGATGGACGCCGGGCTCATTGGGCTCATTTTCTGACGTGTTACGAGTACGCGAGATGCAGGATCGCGCAGGAGCATCATGACCGCTGGACCATGGAGCGGATTTACATTTAGGCGCTTTTCTATTTATTTCCTTGTTTCTAGGCGCTTTAGTGTCGTTATTTACTTTAGACATTTTTATGTTATTTCTTTGGTTTTCAAGCACTTTAGTGCACTTTTTTTATTTTCGTAGCTTACATATACTGTGAGAACCCTATTTCGAATTTATTGAATGACTAGAAAATTCGTGAGTTTCTTCCTCTTTGTTGAGAGATTAGGGTTTCAGG
This sequence comes from Liriodendron chinense, assembly GCA_003013855.2. Classification (NCBI taxonomy): domain Eukaryota; kingdom Viridiplantae; phylum Streptophyta; class Magnoliopsida; order Magnoliales; family Magnoliaceae; genus Liriodendron; species Liriodendron chinense. Next base: position 59,885 of record PVNU02002250.1, read on the forward strand.
ATTGGCCCTCGGGTGTTGAGGATTCCACCCCGGAGTTTCCGTTTTCTCTTCTCTCTTTCTTCAAGGTGCGAGGAAAGGTAAGCTTCTTTTGGTTCCTAATTCGTACTTCATGATAACCCATTGTTTTTCGACATCCCTAGTCCTTTTCTAACCCCCCCCCCCCCCCCCCCCCCCCCCCTCCCCTTTTGGTACAATCGAAAAGAGGGATGCCTAGCCACGATAACCGGATCCAAACTTGACTGTGGACTGGTCTATGCTAGATCTGGGATATCCTCATATCCCTAGATCCTCCATGTTTTACGATTTTACATGGTTTTATGCAAAGGGGCATGATCCGGACGGATGGATTTCATCTTCGTGTTGAGATTTGTTAGTTTCCTCTGATTGAAAGTAGTTAGTTTCGTAATTTTATTATTTGAATATCTTCTAACTTGATATACATGCATCTAGGGTTAGATCATCACATGCCCCTGCATCAATTTTGGTATCAGAGCAAAGGTTCCTAACGTAGGTCAGTTTACCCAAAATTTCCCTTTTCGGTGATTTTTTTTCAAAGGAACCGGATATCCCAAATAGAAAAAATCGTAGGCCTTTTTTTTTTCTATTTGGGATATCCCAAAACCCGCGTCCAACTCTACGTAGGGGTCATAGTTCGTTGAGTTTAGTTAGCCTTTTTTTTCTAGATTTTGTTGAGTCCTCATATAGATCTAGGCCACATAGGATAGCTTGCATTGCAGTGAACTAGGATAGTCAAAACTGCATTTAGATTTTACCTTTTTTACACCTTTGTGCACCTAGATCTAGGGTCTTTCACATAGCACTCCTGGTGTATGCCTACGCGCACTGGTCGTAGGTTTGGTCTTCATAATACTATGGAATCTAATCAAATTACCAAAGCTCTGGAGGGTCTAATTAAGAGAATGGATCAGCAATTTCAGACCTTGAGAGGTGAGATCGCGCAGCAGTTTGCGCATTAGGATGATAGGTTCACACGTTTAGAGGAGAGGGTCACGCGCTTAGAGGATGGCATCCAGACCACCACTTTAGATGGTCCCCAAGCAACCCCCGACACTGGGACAGTCGATCAGTCCCAAGTTGTGGGCCCTGATCCGCCTAGGGATGATGTGGGCGCAGGTCAGGCCCGTGGGCCTGGCAATGGACACGATGGGGCTCATCATCAGCCACCCCCACAGATTCGTGATCCTGTTTTCCCCGCCCAGCAGGAGGGCCATGGTGGGGTGCGATATCCGCAACCTCAGAGATACCATGAGCAGGACCCTGTTATTAGGGTCATGAAGGGCATCAAGCTTGACGCTCCTAGTTTTGATGAGAGACTGGACCCCAAAGTTTTTTCTGATTGGCTAGCAGACATGGATCACTTCTTTCAGTGGCACGATCTGCCAGACCCACAGCGGGTTGGATTCGCCAAGATGAAGTTGGTGGGCCAGGCAAAACTACATTGGGGAAATGTGGAGCGTCGCCGTGAGCGATCTAGAGAGGGGCCAGTTCTCTTTTGGATTGAAATGAAAGAACTGTTGCGAGAGAAGTATGTTCGCCTTTCTTATAAGCAGAGGCTGTTGGATCAATGGCACACTTTGCGCCAAGGATCCATGACGGTAACGGAATACATTGCCAAGTTCGATGAATACATGATGAGGTGCGATGTAGATGAGGACCCTGCTGTGGTTCTCTCCCATTTTCGTATGGGCCTCAAGTTTGACCTCCAGCGTGAGCTCATGCCTCATATGGTCACCAGCTTAGAGCACGCTTACCAGATGGTGCAGGAACTGGAGCACTATGTTGCCAATCTCCTGCTAGAGGGTTTGAGATTCGACCTACTGTGCCTAGAGTAGCTCCACAGGGAGCGAGACCTCAAGTCGGAAATCAACCCAGAGCTCAACCTGGTACCCAACCAGTCAATAGAAGTCGAGGTAACAATGTGGCTGGACCAAGTATTAGGACTGCGATGCCAGGACAGTGCTACCGCTGTGGTGGCATGGGTCACATTGCCGCAGAGTGTTCAAATAGGGGTGGGCGTATTGCCTTTATTTTTTAACACTCTACAGAAGAAGAAGTGGCATATGAAGTTGAAGGTAACCAGAATGATGAGGAAATCATCGTCCAATCCCTTGAGCCAGCCAGTGATGCCGAGGATGATGCTGTGGAGACTACCCCACTTGCTGTGGTGAGATGCGCTTTGGCCCAGGTGAAGGAAAGTGAGGATTGGCGCAGAACCACTATCTTCCACACTTACGCCAAGTGTGGAGATAAGAGCTGCAAAGTGATCATAGATAGCGGGAGCTGTGAGAATGTAGTTTCTCCAAGTACTTTGAGTCGCCTGGGGTTGAAGCCAGTCCCTTACCCCAACCCATACCGAGTTTCTTGGGTTGATGCGACATCCCTTCCTGTGACTCAGCGATGCCTTGTGCCAATTGAATTCGGGCCATACAAGGACAAGTTGTGGTGTGATGTGGTCACGATGGACGTTGGTCATATCATTTTCGGAAGGCCATGGCTCTTTGACAAAGATGTCACAATATTCGGGCGTACGAATAATTGTGTGTTTAAGCATGAAGGAAAGAAGCTTGTCTTGAGCCCGCTCCCTCCCAAATCGTCCACAGGAGCGAAAGATGTTACGTCTCGAGGCAGTTCTAAGAGTCAAAGGGCACCTCAGTCGAAGTCTCTCCACATCATAGATGCTAAGGAGTTTGAGAGAGAGGCCAAAACTGGGACTATGGTATACGTTTTACTGGCTAGAGAGAGCACACCCGAGGTTGCTATAGGGTTACCCCAGGAGGTTCGTTTAGTCCTAGAGGAGTTTCGGGATGTCTTCCCTGAGGACCTTCCAGACGAGCTCCCACCAATGCGGGACATTCAGCATGCGATAGATCTTGTCCCAGGGGCGACCCTACCAAACCTCCCTCACTACAGAATGAATCCCACCGAACATGCCGAGTTGAAGAGGCAAGTGGATGAATTGCTTAAAAAGGGATTTATTCGTGAGAGTATGAGCTCGTGCGCCGTGCCTGCGCTTCTTACGCCAAAGAAAGATGGCACGTGGCGCATGTGTGTCGATAGTAGAGCCATAAACAAGATTACTGTCAAGTATCGGTTTCCCATCCCGAGGCTTGATGACATGCTTGACATGATGGCCACCTCTACTATCTTTTCGAAAATTGACCTCAAGAGTGGTTATCACCAAATTCGTGTTCGCCCAGGAGATGAGTGGAAGACTGCCTTCAACACGAAGGATGGGCTGTATGAGTGGTTGGTTATGCCCTTCGGGTTAACTAATGCTCCAAGTACATTTATGAGGGTGATGACCCAGGTGCTGCGACCCTTTATGGGTAAGTTCTTAGTTGTGTACTTCAATGATATCCTCATCTATAGTAAGTCTCCTACCCAGCACCTTGAACACTTGAGGCAGGTCTGCAACGCCTTGCGAGCAGAAAAGCTTTATGCGAACCTCAAGAAGTGTTCCTTCTTGACTTCAAGAGTTATCTTCCTGGGGTTCGTTGTTTCGTCAGAGGGTATGTCTGCAGACCCTGAGAAAGTCAAGGCCATTGTCAATTGGCCCGAGCCGCGTAATATACATGACGTGCGAAGCTTTCACGGCCTAGCTACGTTCTATCGGCGGTTCATCAGTGGATTTAGTTCTATTATGGCTCCCATCACAGATTGTATAAGAAAAGGGAAGTTCCAATGGACTAAAGCCGCGACATGGGCTTTCTCTGAAATTAAGAATAAGATGACGGAAGCGCCCGTCATGCATCTACCTGACTTCTCTAAAGTCTTTGAGGTGGCGTGTGACACGTCAGGACTTGCCATAGGGGGAGTGTTAAGCCAAGAGGGACATCCTGTGGCCTTTTTCAATGAGAAACTGAATGAGGCTAAACAACGCTACTCCACCTATGACAAAGAGTTCTATGCGGTTGTGCAATCATTGCGCCATTGGCGGCATTATTTATTACCGCAAGAATTTGTCCTGTTCTCTGATCATGAGGCCTTGAAATATTTGAGCTTTCAAAAGAAGTTGAACCCTAGGCATGCCAAGTGGGCTCAATTTCTTCAGGAGTATAAGTTTCTACTTAAGCACAAGGCCGGTAAAGAGAATAAGGTTGCTGACGTGCTTAGCCGTCGTGTCATGACGTTGTGGTCCATGGGCGTTGAAGTTACAGGCTTTGAGCAACTCAAGGGTGAGTACTCAACTTGTCCTGACTTTGGGACCATCTATGCGTCGTTGTCTAGTGACCCACCCTCGAGGAGTGCTGAGTTTGTCCTTACAGACGGATATCTTTTTAGAGGGGACAAGCTCTGCATCCCACGCACATCCCTCCGTGATTTTCTAGTATGGGAGCTTCATGCTGGAGGGATGGCAGGTCACTTTGGTAGAGATAAAACAGTTGCCCTGGTTTCTGATCGTTTCCATTGGCCTAATCTTCAGCGAGATGTGGCCAAGATTGTAGGGCAGTGTCGGACATGTCAACTGGCAAAGCAGAGGAAACAAAATACAGGCTTATACACTCCTTTGCCAGTTCCACATGCCCCGTGGCAAGATGTCAGTATGGATTTCGTGCTTGGGCTTCCCAAGACTATTCGTAAGCACGATTCCATACTCGTGATCGTTGATCGGTTTTCTAAGATGGCCCATTTCCTACCCTGTTATAAGACCTCAGATGCCTCCCACATTGCTAAGATATTCTTTCAGGAGGTTGTGCGACTTCATGGGGTACCTAGATCCATCGTGTCTGACAGAGATACTAGGTTCACTAGTTATTTTTGGAAGACTCTCTGGCATCTTTTGGGTACGAGGCTTCAATTTTCTTCAGCATATCATCCTCAGTTGGATGGTCAAAAAGAGGTAGTGAACCGTAGCCTAGGGAATTTGTTGAGATGTCTAGTTGGAGACCACCACAGGACCTGGGACACTGTTATTCCCACAGCAGAGTTCGCTTATAACTCTTCAGTGAACAGGTCCACAAGAATGAGCCCATTTGAAATTGTTTCAGGTCTTAGACCCCGAGCCCCCATAGATTTGATCCCCATGGCTACCCCACAGCGTCCTTCAGAGTTAGGAGAGTCATTTGCCCATCATATACATGCATTGCATAGTGAGATCAGAAGGAAGATTGATTCAAGTAATGAACATTATAAACTTTCTGCTGACACTCACAGGAGATTTAGGGAATTTCAACCTGGAGATGACGTCATGGTTCGTATTAGGTCTGATCGGTTTCCACCTGGATCCGTGAAGAAGCTTCATGCCCATAGCATAGGCCCACATAAAATTGTGAAAAGGTCGGGGTCTAACGCTTATGTTGTCGATATCCCTCCTACCATGGGCATCAGTTCCACATTTAATGTGGAAGATCTAGTTCCCTATCACGAGCCATTACCTCTATCCAGTGATTCCCCTGTTTCTTCCCAGACCTCCCCTATATATGGACCTTGGCCACAGCCTGACCTCCCTATACCCATCTTACCTTCTCTTCCTTCTGCACCAAGAAGAGACGAGATAGAGGAAATTTTGGACTCCGAGTTGGTTTCTACTCGATCAGGAGGTTACCAGAAATTCCTAGTCAAGTGGAGGAACAGGCCTATTGCAGATAACTCCTGGATTACCGAGACAGAGCTACAGCGTATCGATCCAGACATGCTTGAGAGGTACAGGAGTTCACTTTCGCCAGTGGCGAATTCTTCCCACCCGGGGAGAATTGATGCGGACATCAGTGGTGCACCCTTTAGAGTGTACCAGAGGAGGCGACGTCGCAGATCGAGTGTTGGAGCAGACGAGTTGATGTGGATGGACGCCGGGCCCATTGGGCCCATTTTCTGACGCGTTACGAGTACGCGAGATGCAGGATCGCGTAGGAGCATCATGACCACTGGACCATGGAGCGGATTTACATTTAGGCGCTTTTCTATTTATTTCCTTGTTTCTAGGCGCTTTAGTGTCGTTATTTACTTTAGACGTTTTTATGTTATTTCTTTGGTTTTCAAGCACTTTAGTGCACTTTTTTTTATTTTCGTAGCTTATATATACTGTGAGAACCCTATTTCGAATTTATTGAATGACTAGAAAATTCGTGAGTTTCTTCCTCTTTGTTGAGAGATTAGGGTTTCAGGATTGGCCCTCGGGTGTTGAGAATTCCACCCCGGAATTTTCGTTTTCTCTTCTCTCTTTCTTCAAGGTGCGAGGAAAGGTAAGCTTCTTTTGGTTCCTAATTCGTACTTCATGATAACCCATTATTTTTCGACATCCCTCGTCCTTTTCTGAACCCCCCCCCCCCCCCCCCCCCCCCCCTTTTTGGTACAATCGAAAAGAGGGATTCCTAGCCACAATAACCGGATCCAAACTTGACTGTGGACTGGTCTATGCTAGATTTGGGATATCCTCATATCCCTAGATCCTCCCTGTTTTACAATTTTACATGGTTTTATGCAAAGGGGCATGATCCGGACGGACGGATTTCATCTTCGTGTTGAGATTTGTTAGTTTCCTCTGATTGAAAGTAGTTAGTTTCGTAATTTTATTATTTGAATATCTTTTAACTTGATATACATGCATCTAGGGTTAGATCATCACATGCCCCTGCATCAATGTAAGTCCTAAAAAAATGACCTTATATTTGAAGGACTCACATATAGCAAGATTCAAACTTTGTGGCATCAAAATCTAATTAATTTTAAAGATCTACATGTACCAAGCAGTAGTCACTTCCACCCTACATGAATCACACCATAATTAGGTATAAAGAATTCTTTTATGACAATGTCCTTAGTTAAGATATGTGTTACATAAAAATCACAACAATAACTCATATGTTCACTTGATGATAGAGGTGTTGAGTTCTTTGACTTCTTTCATTTGAGTAGTAGAGTATTGTTAAATGTAGAACATGTTTGCAAGAACTTACAACTTCCTAGCACACTAGTGATGTTAGAAATTTGAATACTTAAAATAGTAAAAATGCCAATTTCTTGTTCAAATAGAATATTCTCTCTCTCTCTCTCTCTCTCTCTCTCTCTCTCTAAATTCAACCTTTGATATTATTTGTATCTAAATGGTCACTTACATTCCAATATGAGATGTATAAATTACAAAGTATGCGATGGGCAGTAAAGCATCTACACAAGGAGATGTTTACAGCTATGGAATCCTTCTATTGGAGATGATCATTGGAAAGGAGCCAACTAACGATATGTTTAAGGACAATCTAAGCCTTCATCATTTTGCTGAGTTGGCTTTGCCTGAACGAGTAATGAAGATTGTTGATCCACAACTGCTCATAGAAGAAGACAAAGTTACTCAACGCAATGAAAATCATGTCAATAGAAGAAATAGAATGCATGACTGCTTGATTTCAATGGTCAAAATCGGTGTGTTGTGCTCTGCAGAATCACCAAAGAGAGCGAATGTTGATGAGAGATGTTGTTGCCGAAATGCATGCAATCAAGGACTTTTATCTTAGGGTCGGGATTCACTTAGACAGACAGGTAGGTCGCAAATATTAGATGAAGGTTCATCTTACCTTAATCATTACGAAGTTATTACTGATAGTTATGGTGAGAAAGATTTCAAAATAAAATTAGTTTGCTAAATACTTTTCTAAGTTCAGATATATTTAGCCTTGGCATAAGAATGTGCTTGTATTGATAGTGATTTTATGAGAAGATATGTTTCTTTTTCTTTGTTTTATCTTGTGTTGGGCGAAGGGAGACTGTATCATAAATTTAATAAGAAAAGACATCATCTTATTATAATAAGAATACTATTGGGTTACAAAGATCTTTAATCACTAATATACTTTATGCAAAAGTTTTAAAATGCTATTTCAATCTAAAGGAACTAGTTTAGCTGTCGAACTACCAACTTCCAACTTAATATTAGTCTGACGAAGCATTCATCCAATGAGTTCCATGATGGATTTGGTGAAAAGAAAAAAAAAAAAAGGAAAAAGAAAAAGAGAGGAGGAATTCCAATAAACATTCACTCACATTTAATCATATAGATAGACAGTGAATACCAATATGTGCAATTACAACTACCTCTCTCCCTTGCGAAATATGGATTGATAGGGCTTGAGAGGAGGAATTCATTTCTTCTGTTGGAAGAAATATCAACGGAGGTTTGTAGGGAAGATTAGTACAGCTTGGCATCAGAAAGCACAATCTGTTGGGCCCACATGCGAATAGAGCCCTGTCCATTGCATGCAATCACACATGCTTGAAGCCAAAGGCTATGAAAGCAATAAAACGTTGAGGACCCCACTTTGACCGGCCATGCACAAAAAAGATCCCGCATTGGAAGAGTCCTAGCTAACTGTTCAATAGGGTGGTCATCAATCAAGACAGTTAACATATTACGGTAACAAGGCCAAATGTTATCTTTTCAGGATCTACGAGTCTTAGTGATTTTTGGTGGTGCATAGTCAATGCATGATGAGGCCCATCATCTCGGTGGTTTGGATCATTTGAACCACCCACTCACACAAACCAAAAACCCATATTGTACAAGAACAGCACTCCACCATTCCCCCTGTTTATTTGGAATTGTAACGGGCATGTTTCAATGCTGAGGCCTTGGGTTCAAGATCACGGCCCACCATCAGGTACTTACCAACCAAACCCTTTCCAAATCAGCAAGTGTCAAATTTTAGGGTGTGTTTGGATACATTATTTGGTTGAATTGCAAGTACTAATTTAAGAAAGTGGAAATGACCCATTAGAAATACGTCATAATCTAGCCATCCAATCTGAGACCAAAAAGAATTCTCAGGTCGGAGTAGCATTAATACACCCCTTGGACCTTTTTATTTATTTATTATAATATAGACAGTCTCCTTATCCATTGCTTCATGGGCCGTTTATAAAGATCTTTGAGGCAACCACCGTCTGCTATGCACTGGGCAGCAAATGGGCCAGGTCACGTTGAAGGGGGTACTCGAACAAGAATTAGATTTGAATTCTAGACCTAGGAACAACTCATTAAAATTTGGTTCAGTCCAAGTCAAAAATAGCTGATGTGTTGTCAAAAGAGGTTGACCCTTTTGTTTAATGGGTAGGGTAGACCCAAGCTCCGTAGTTTCATAGAGCGGATGCCATCTAACACATGGAACAATATTGTCTTGATCTGATAGAATATAGTAGACCTTGCTCAGGTCATGCATGTGCATCGATCCAAACTAAGGAAACCTCCTGGCGAGATAAGTCTGGCGAGATGTGAACAAACATGTGAAAATGGTATTTTATTTGAAAGATTACAATAAACTTTGCCCAGATTGTACAAGTGCATGAATCCAAAATACTTAAGATTTTATGATATAGAGAAGGTCGTTGACATATTTATGGCAATGATAGACCAAAAGGACCAAAAGGAGGAGCCCAAGCTCAAGAAAAATCACCAATCGACAGCATAGTTCGCCCAGCCGAACCAGACCAAACACCAGTCACCTTTGGCCAAAATTCAGTCCAGACTTTCTAGACAGATTTTACCATTTTTGGTCGACCGAATTTCCCTAGTCAACTGGCCAAAATCCTTCAAAATTGAACAAAGAATTGGCTGAACTCTCTGAACTGTTTTGGCCATTTTCAGCCGGCCGATCGATCTGGTCGATCAGCCGACTTCCAACTTCGGCCGGCAGATGAATCAGCCGACAAGCCGATTCTTTTCCTCAGATCCTACGTAGAAAATCTATTTAGTTTTCGTTTTTTATTATGATTCTTTTCTTTACACAATTAGGGTTTTTGGGTTTGATTATTAGTATTTAAACATGCTTAAGAATTTGTTTAATTCATCTTTTCATTTTATTAATCAAAGTTTCGACTTTCGTCGTTCTTCTTCTAGTGGATTTGAGATTTTCCTCATAAATTCAAGGAAGCCATGTTGAGGAGTTCGAGGAGCTTTGTGGATTCAGAGATCCATTGAGGAAGACGGTGATCGACCTCACCACGCCCCTTACGTCAATTGACGGTACATGAGAAAAAGCTTCACAATCAAACACATGCAGACTTGAGGAATTAACAACGGACATAATTCGTCGTTAAATGGACAACAGATCTTATCCGTCTTAAAAGCCGAACAGTGTTCCCTTAACGCTAAAAACAAGGGATTTGGTCCGTCGTTAAATGAACGATGGACCTCACGGTCCAAAAAGCCAACAATTAAAACATAAAAAGACGGATTTGGTTCGTCGTTAATTTTCTATTATTTCAAAAAAAAATCGAATTGCGTTTGGTTGCATTTTGAATTCTTATACCTGATATCATCAAAATGCATTCACATTGAAACGCTGAAATAAGAAACTAATTCAATTCATCAACTCAAACTAAACCAATAAAATAGAAATGTTTCCAACTCGCACATTCAACATTTAACAATAGAAAAGAACCAATCAAGTTAATTTCAACCAATCTCAACTGTAATTCAATCAATGCTAATGATCTGAAATCTTTATCCTAATCAAACAACCTATAGCTGAGAAAGAAGAAGAGAACCCTATCAGATGAGGAGGATTAGTCACCACTCTGATATTTAGTCCAGGATAAGGAGGATCATCGTTATCCTAATCAATCTCTGCTTACAATTCCTTCGGTGGTAGGAAGTTAGCGAGTTCAAGACCCAGAATTCCAGTGATATTTAGTCCAGGAATATCTGTTGAGGATAAGTTGCCACTGTTCTGAAAATGGTGGTGAGCTACTAGATGGAATTTGCAGTATGCTATTCTGGGCAATGCACACAAATGATCGGAGCAGCCCAAGAGGCAGGTCTCACCATGAACAGGCCATGAGAAAGTATCGGTTGCCACAAACAATCCTACTCATTCAGCCACTGAAGTGGGTCTTACCACAAATCCACATGGCCCAGCCAACAGACTACGAGTTCATTTCAGGAATCTAAAGACTTGCCTTACCTTGCACAATTACATTTAATCTGTGCACTGAAAAGATCTGCCAATATTTCCACAAGAAAATGTGAATAATAAAGATAAAAAAGGTAAGCGTAAATCAAATTACCCTTGTAAGGATTTGTCATTGCTTCTGTTGTAGAAGACATTGCCATGCAGAAGAAAAATGCAAAGAAAAAAACATCACGTGTTGTGTGGCCATTGATTCAAGGATTGTATCTACGTTAGCCTGAAAACAGAAACAGAAAGTCATAAGAAGACTTACAAATTGAGTGAGATTGTGCAAACGTGACATCACTGCCAGAGATTAATCAAACAAACATTCCATGGAAAATTTTAAAAATAAAAGAACAAGAAATGTAGGAAACGATTTTGAAAGAAAAGCATAACTTAGCAGCAACTATTATACCAAAAAACCTGTATAGAGAATCTGTGAAAGGTTTCTGAAGATCTTTATTTAATAAAATAAAAAATATTATTAAAGAAACTAATTTTGGCAAATATAAAATCAACAAAAATGAAAAAGCATAGAATCTTGGAATGGTTTCTGAAATTCTGTTTTCAAGAAGCGTAATCAAAGAACATTCAGATTCTCTAGAATTCGGCTCTAGAGAATCTGTCCTGACCACAATTGAAGTGTCTTCATATTTACATTATCCAGCAATTTCTGCCCTGCAAAGCAGTGACCCAAAATTCAGTACAATACCATTAATTTCCAAAAATAGCTTCTCTATGATTAGATCAAGGTTTCTGTAGTGAATCCTCCAGTAGTGAGCTTGGTGCTAGTTGGTGCTGGGTAAAAAAAAAAGATCAATGTCTTTTGCCACGACAGTGCTTTCCTGAAAATAGCTTATCTATGATGAGATCAAGGTCTTTAGAATCATAGAACCTTTCTATCAGAGCCACGACAATGCTTTTACCTGACCTGCTACCTCCAACTAGAGGTGGGCAACGATCCGGGACCGAGCCGAGTTAGCCCTAGTTTGGTTTGGTTTTTTTTCTGCCACCTTAGTTTGTGGATCGGCTTGGTTTGGGCTTCGGGCCGACCCATGCGGCCCGAGTTTGGTTTGCTCCTGAAAAATCTGGTTCGAGCCGGGATCGGTTTGGTCGAAAATTTCAAACCGGGCCGAGCCGAGTTCAAACCAGTGGCGGCTCTTTTTTTGCTTGTTTATTTAAATAGAAAAGAATTTAAAAAGTTCGAAAAAAAAGCGCAAAAGTATATTACTATATGATGTTTAACATCCTCCAAAGGAGTGCAGCATCAAAATAGACATATAAGAGTATTTTCCAAACAAAAGTACACAAGCTTAATTTTACAAGTGCAAGGAAACAGTGTGCATTCATGTATATGTATAATGTATTATCCATGTCATCATGTATATGTATTATCCATGCTGTCAATCTATTTTACATATCATTTTATGATATGATCCCAAAATGGAATCATATCCAAAGCTCAGGCGGATCACACCACAGGAAACAGTGTGCTTACAATCTATGAGCCAAATCAAACCAAGATGAATCAAATCGAGCTTCGAGCCGAGCCAGTATTGCCCTAGTTTGAGCTTGGTTTGTTTTTTCAAACGAGCTTGACTTCAAGGCTTGGTTTGGTTTGAACTTCCATTCGAACCAATCCAAGCCGAGCTTTTTCAAACCAATCCGGGCCGAGCTTTTGAGCTGGCTTGGTTTGTGCCCAGCTCTACCTCCAACAACTACAACCGTCTTCCCTGCCAGGAAGAATGAAAAATCTCTAAAGATTAGGACATCTGTGGAAGGTTTTTTTTTTCACAACTAAAAATTTATTGAAAAAAAATTGGAACTAATAATACAACAAAGCTACGCCCTAAGCAAGTAATCAATCAACTAGACTGTATTGAGAGAAATTACATAAGAATCATTTACGGCAGCAAAAGCGTGCAAGATTCAACACACCTCCAAAAGGTGTTCCAGTGTACAGTCTGGATATCGCATCAACATATACATCAGATTCCATTTACTGGTTCACCAAAACTTCTAATTAAGATTACCAAAACTAAGAAAAAAGAGCCATCAAAATTACCAAAAAAAAAAAAAAAATCCTAAAATATTGCAAATTATATACACTAGTCAGAGAGAGAGAAAGACCCCCCAAAAAAATCAATGCACCCATTAGATTCTTCAAACGAAAGAACCAATCTTACAACTGGACCCAAACTACAAAGAACAATAAATTTGAGAGACAGAGAGAGAGAAACATATAAAATCAGATGATTATTTCTGCAAACATCCCTTTTGACTGTCGTCCAATCCAATGCAGAAAGATAACTATTGCTTGGACTAAAGTGGTCATGAAGAGACCAACAATCCACATATAATAATAGAAAAAGAGCAAAATGTCGATATTTGTTGAATTTTGAATCTGCTGCACCTGATTGAAAAAAATATATGCATAATTAAATAGCCTAACATCACGAGTTCTCTCATAAAATCAGCAAGTACTTCATAAATGTGATAGGATCGAACTTGGAAAGACCAATTTCTGATTCAAGTTCACGTATCTACATGTCATATTAGGTTTACAATTTCAGCTTGAGCATTGTTAAAGAGAACAAAACATTAAAGAGAAAATAGAAATTGTGTATTTGACCTTGATCTGCTCTCTAAAGTCACTTCGTCACTTCTCTACTTCTATTTTCCAAGCTACCAAACAGGCCCTAATGAGACATGGTCAAAGTAATAAAAAAAGAAGAAGAAGAAGAAGAAGAAGAAGAAGACAACATGGAAAATTCTGATAATTAGGTGTTTTGGTTATTTCATGAAAATTGGTTCTTATATCCCCATCAAAATTCTAATCAAAATCATCATTATATCCAAATTAAAAAAAAAAAAAAAAAATTTGCAACCATCACAAATCACAAATCATCATTAATATATGAAACTTATCCTTATGTTTCTAGTGAAAAATAATATTAATAAGGATTAGGCACATTTAACTGATCTATTCTCCATAGAGATGAGCAACTAAGTTTGGCTTGATTTTGCAGCTGGAACTAAGCTACCATCCTGCCGGTTTCAGGAGCTAAATCTCTCCTTGATTAGATCAAGCAAGACACGTTGCTTTAATTTCAGAATCAAACATCATTATAAAATAAGTAAATCGAGATAGTTTTGAAGTTTAGAAGGAAAATTGAGAACGAGAAGTTTGCACAACATATAAACATTTTTTTTTCTACACGCGCACCCCATACTCACGCACGCGCGCCCCACTCACTCCCTAGCTGGGTTTTCCCCACCTATGGGCTTCGAACCTGAGACCTCTTGGTGAAACTCCTAAGAGTATACCAATGAGGCCCAACATACAAACATATTTACTATCCATCACATCAATAAAATAGAAGATTAGCTAATAAATACGATGGGACATTTGCACAACAGCCTAAAGTTTACAAGAAAAATCAATAGCTTATCTAGTTACATCCCTCTAAAATTGTTATTTCCGCTTGTGTATATAAGAGGCAGAGTTTCCTATTCTATCTGAATGCAAAACTTCCCTATATGATAACTAATTTGTACATGTGGGGCCCTGGTTGGTTTATCCAAGCCATTGATCTGAAGACACCATTATGGACAAACCTAGTTGCATTGGGACACTTGGACTCTCCATCTGAAGAATGAGAAGTCTGGACCCTCGTGGCGGACCCTACAAATATCCATTTGGGTAATCACCACTGAGGTTTAGTAGCCCTCATAAATGAAAGAATAAATGACCTCTTACACCCCCAAAGTGGGTCCCACGTGATCGGTGAACAACGCCCAAAACGGGGCCAGCAATAGTTGTGCAGAAACCAGCAGGCCCCACCTTAAGGGTTTTGATGCCCATACATAGGGCTATCAGAAGGTTACATCCTTTCGCCCAAAGTGGACCCCATGTGATCGTGAATCGGACCCAAAAATGGGCCCAACCAATATCTGCACAACCTGAAAAACTGAAAATCTGTTTTAGATCTTGTGAGGCCCATCTCTGTGGGGTCCACCAACTATGTGTAGGTCTTATCTGACCATCCAGACCCTGGAAGTGGTGCGTTGATCAAAGTGGACCAGGCTTGCTTGTGCAATTTAAGATAGCATAGACACAATTAAGATTGTGACAACCATGTGAAATGATTGAGGGTGGACCAACCACATCCAGCTTATGGACATGGCAGACCAGTGGATATTTGTTCTACAAACAGAGTTTTGATGACCTATGGTCCACCAAACAGTTAGACCAAGTAAAGTTAGGCTCAAGCGAACGAACTAGGCCCTAAAGTTCATTGGCCAAACCATCCTAGTAACAGCCTGTTTCAATGACTCAGATTGATAAGTGGAAATTTGAAAAACTGAGAATTAATTTCTGTTTGAAGATTTTGAGTTTGCATTCCATCTCTTCTCAGCAATATTAATTATTAGATTGTCAGAATAGAAAAACAAAGCATGGGATAAAGCATTGGCTCCGATAAGAGTTAATAGAATATTGAACTAAGGCTGTGTTGGGATGCACAATAAGATTGAACAGTTTGGACAGTTTGGATGCACAATAGAATATCCCTAATATTTTGTTCATGATACATCTAAATTGGTACACATAATTTGGACAGTTTAATTTGAATTAATTGTATCCCTCATGTAGTTCATAAGTAATTTTTAAATGCCATCTTATCATCCACTATCCATCAACCCTTGCGAGATATAGTAAAAAAAAAGTAAAAAGTTCCACACATTCTAAATATAGTACTAACGTCCACAAAATGCAAAAATAAAAACATGTCAACAGTCCAAAATAACATGCCATCTGCAACGCACCATGCACGCACACACAGTCCACTTTCACAAAGCAACCACACACCACACGAACTTTGCTACGCCTCATCACACGTGTACCAGGCAATTTTTTTTACTCGCAACAGCATGGCCCAGATCTACGAGGTCCCATCCATCCATTAGAAAGGCTGCACTATATAATTGCCCGTGACCAAGAACCCGGTCGGTCCACAAATCACACAGGCCAGTGTTTATGAAAACAAATCCACCAATATCCCAGCAAGTGTGTGGGGCATCTAACTGGTGCATAAGTTAGCCTCTGCCTCTGCCATAAGCTAGCCTCCTACAATCGTTTGCTAAAATGTTCATCTCTAAGGCCGAGGTCATCTTATTCACAGATTTGATGTCTCACAACTGACACACTTGCCAAGTTGGCACGATGGTATGCAAAAGTGCACATGTAATTCCCAAACCTCGAATGACAGACACTCAACTTTCCAATGGACGTGTCCCCCCGCTAGCTCAGCTGTAAGATGCACATTTCAACAACAGGTCTCAGGTTCGATGCTTAGGAGACACGCTAACTGCATTGTTAGGTGCATCGTGTGGCTCACATTGTGGGTGCCTGCGTAAAAGGCGAACCAGAACACGAACGCCACCACCAACAGTCGGAGAAACCTCTCAATCTCTCCCAGCAGAACAGAAACAGAGGGTCTCGCCGGCTAGCCCAGCTGGTAGACGCCTGGGCGTTTCAACTGCTGGTCTCGGGTTCGAAATGCTAAGGAGACCCACTAACCCCACCAGTGGGTGAGAGCATCGTGTGACTAATCGAGTGGGTGCGTTGTGCAGCTAACAGGGTGGGTGCGCTGCATGACTAACCCCCAAAAAAAAAGATGCACAGAAAAATAGATGAAAAAAAAAAAAAAAACAGAAAGAGAGAGAGAGAGAGAGAGGGTGGGAGGAACTGAGTAGAACAGAAACAGAGAGAGAGAGAGAGAGAGAGAGAGAGAGGATACCTCGAAATCGAGAATGAGAGAGGACGCGCGAGAGCTTCAATCCGTACAGAAACGACAGAGGGTTTTGGGTGAGAGAGAGAGGATCGGGTGAGACCCCGGCCGCACACGAGACGGTGCGAACCTTACCGTGGGATTACCGTGGGCCCACCTTGATGTATGTATCCTATATCCACGCTGTCCATACGTTTTTCGGGATCATTTTAGGGCATCGTTCCAAAAATGAAGCAGATACAATTCTCCAGTGCACCATACCTTAAGAAACAGTGTTTATTGACCGTTAATGGGACACAAAAGTTTTGGATCAAGCTAATATTTGTTTTTCCCCTTCATATAGGCTTATGTAACCTTATCAACAGATTAGATGGTAAATAAACACTATAGAAACATTAATGTACACCTGAGAGGTTTTTAATGGTAGGATGATCAACCTCCACTGTTTCTTATGGTAAGGTCCATCTGATAATTATATCCGATTCATTTTCGGGATAATCCCTAAAATGATATGGAAAAATGTATGAACAGAATGGATATATAATATATACATCAAGGTGGGCCCCACTATAAGCCCAAGGTAAGGGCCGCACCCTCAAAATCTTATGGTGAATTAAAATTTTAATTCAAATCCTATGAGTCTTCCACTAATTAAAGCCTATGCATGTCTACCACTGTTTCCTGTGGTGTGGTCCACCTTAGATTTGGATATTCATAATTTTTCGAACCCGGCCTAAAATGGGCTGGAGAAACAGATGGACGGCATGGATAATTTGAATTCTTTTAAATGTCAATTTTTCGAAATATCAATTCTTTTCAAACCTCTCAATTTCATTTTCAAAATGTCAGCTTTTCCAAAATCTCTCTTTCTTTTTCCGAAGTCTGTTTCTTTTCGTCAAAATTCTCAATTTTTTTAAAAAAAATATAAATTCTCAATTTCTTTTAAAAGTTGGACTTCTTTTTTTACCAAAATCTAAATTTTTTCAAACTTGTCGATTTTATTCAAACTACTCAATTTTTTCAAAATGTCGATTTTTTTTTTTAACTAATGTCAATTTCTTTCAAAATCTCAATTTTTTTGAACTTTTAACTATTTACGAAATCATTTTTTTTTAACTTTGCAACTTTCATTTTCAAAATGTTAAATTTCGTTTTTCCAAAAACTTATTTTTTATTATCAAACTTATCAAATAAATTTCAAAATACAAAATCTTAATTTCATTTTAAAACTTGTAATTTTTTCGAAGTACTTTTTCTACAAAATTATAAATCTTATTCAAACTTTCCATTTTTTTTTTCAAAACGACAATTTTTTTAAGAATGTTAATTTCAATCAGGTTGTTTGATTGGGGGTAAATGAAATGAAATGAAAGTAGTGGCATATTGATGATTTTTAGACTTGTTTGAAATGTTAATAGTGATATACGAACATCGCTAATTCATCCTTCAAATCATTTTGGGACTTGAGCCCAAAAATGAAATTGATCCAAAGATCAAGTGGACCACACCACATAATAGTAGGCTTAATGGTAGATGTAATTATTCTTATTGTGGGATACTTGAGCTTTGGATCTATCTCAATTTTGGGCTCATGCCCTAAAATGATATGGAAAAATGAATGGATAGTGTGGATATTACACATATTTTTATAAGATTGCCAATTTCTTTCAAAATTTTGATTTTCTTTAAATCCCAATTATTTTAAAATCTCTATCTATTTTAAATATTAATTTTTTCAAACATTGTTAGTTATTTTCTAAACCTCTTAACATTTTTTTCAAAATTACAATTTTTTTTAACTTCACAATTTTCATTTTCAAAATCTCATTTTTTATTAAACTTCTCAATTTTTTTCAAAATAAAAAATCTCAATTTGTTTTTAAAAATTGCAATTATTTTTCAAACTTATCAACTTTATTCAAACTTCTCAATTTTATTCAAAATACCAATTTTTTTTTCCAAAATGTCAATTTCTTTCAAAATCTCAGTTTTTTTTTTAAATCTCAATTTTTTTTTTCAAAATCTCATTTTTCTTTAAATCTCTGTCAAACAATGTCAATTTTTTTTTCCAAAATCTTTATTTTTTTTTATCAAACTTCTCATGTTAATTTTTTTTCAAAAAAGAAAATCCTAATTTCTTTGTTAAAATCGTAATTTTTTTCGAACTTATTAATTTCATTCAAACTTTTCAATTTTTTTTAAAATGCTAATTTATTTTTCACAATGTCAATTTCTTTCAAAATCACATTTTATTTAAAATCTCAATTTTTCTTAAGCATTGTTTTTATTTTTCAAACTTTTCAATTTTATTTTTCAAAATCACATATTTTAATAAACTTCTTAATTTTCAGAGTTCAAAATGTTGATTTTTTTTTTCAAAATCTCATTTCTTTTTATCAAACTTCTCAAAATTTTCAAAATACAAAATCCCAATTTCTTTTTAAAAATCAAGATTTTTTTCAAACTTATAAATTTTATTCAAATTTCTCAAAAAAATTTCAAAATGTTAATTTTTTTAAGAATGGCAATTTCTTTCAAAAATTTTAGTTCTTTTTTAAATCCCGATTTTCTTTTCAAAATCTCAGTTTTTTTAAATCTCAATTTTCCTTAAACATTGTTAATTTTTATTACAATTTTTTCAAATTTATAAATTATATTCAAACTTCTTAATTTTTTTTTCAAAATCGCAATTCTTTTTAACCTTCGTTTTCAAAACATCAATTTTTTTTTTTCAAGATCTCACTTTCTATCAAATTTCTCTTTTTTTTTTCAAAATAGAAAATCTAAATTACTTTTTAAAAATTGCAATTTTTTTTTTCAAATTGGTAAATTTTATTCAAATTTCTCAATTTATTTCAAAATGCCAATCTTTTTTAAAGATGTTAACTTCTTTTAAGATTTTGGTTATTTTTTAAATCCTAATTATTTTCAAAATCTCGATTTTTCTGCATTTCAATTTTTCTTACACATTGTTAGCTTTTATTGGAATTTTTTCCAAACATATAAATTTTATTCAAGCACCTCAAGTTTTTTCAATCACAATTTTTTTTACACTTCTCCATTTTTGTTTTCAAAATGGCAATTCTTTTCAAAAACTTTTTTTTTTTAATCAAATTTGTCAATTATTCTTTCGAAATACAAATCTCAATTTTTTTTTTCAAAGTCTATATTATTTCAAACTTATAAATGTTATTCAAACTTCTCAATTTATTTTAAAATGACAATTTTTTTTTTAAGAATGCCAATTTCTTTTGAAATTTTAGTTCTTTCTTAATTTTCAAATATTATTTTCAAAATCTCAACTTTTTCTAAATCTCAATTTTTCTTAAACGTTGTTAATTTTTATTAAACTTCTCAACTTTTTTCTCAAAATCCAATTTTTTTTTTTGGTAAACTTATCAATTTTGGTTTTAAAAATACTAATTTATTTAAATTGAAATTCGACTAAATAATAATTTTAGATTTTCGACGGACTATATCCGTCGTGCAATCCAAGAAAGTCCGTCAATAATACCAAAAGTCCTTTATGTAGAGTCAAATGCAGAATTTTGTGATGGACCAAATCTATTGTTAAACCAAGCGTTTTTGTGTCGTTTTTTTGCTGTTTCGGCGTAGTGACACCTCCTCTGAAATTTTATAATCTATAGCTGTATAAGGGGATCGATTAATCAGGTAACAAACCGTGTTAATAGCTTCAGTCCATAGCTCTTTGCCCAACCCTGCATTACTGAGCATGCACCACGCTCTTTCCAAAAGAGTGCGATTCATCCGCTTAGCCACACCATTTTGTTCCAGTGTGTGGTGCACTGTGTTATGCCTCACGATCCCTTTCTCTTTGCAATCCCGATTAAATTTCCTAGAAGTGAACTCTCCACCATTATCGGTTCTCAGTAATTTCAATTTCTGTTTTGTTTGATTTTCCACCATCACTTTTCAATACTTGAAAGTGGTGAAAACATCGGATTTATTTAAAAAAAAAAAACCCACACCTTCCTACTGTAGCCATCAATAAAAGACACAAACCACAATAACCCTCCAATAGAAACAACAGGCGACGACCCCCATACATCTGAGTAGACATACTTAAGCATTCTTTTACAAACATGTTTTCCAGTTTTAAAAGATAGTCTAGACTGTTTACCATACATGCAATGCTTACATATATTTAAGTCTATGCTTTTGAAATTTGGAATCAAAGAACAATCAGAAAGTACCTTCATACCCCGCTCGCTCATGTGGCCCAAGTGTGCATGCCACATACATGCAAAGGTGGAATCAGCTACAGTAGTTGCGGCTCCACCTGATGAAACACTCCCTTCATAATGACTAGGGCCCCCTTTGAAACCTTGCAACATCGATTAAATTCGGTGAATTTGCACCCCATCGCCTTGAGTGCACCAAGAGAGATAAGACACTTCTTCAACTTAGGAACATGGCACACTTCCGTCAAAATACGTTCGATCCTATCGAACATCTTGATACGCACCGTACCAATCCCCATAACTTTATAGGCGTAGTCATCGCCTAAGAAAACTCAGCCGCCCTCATGCTCTCTATAGGAATCAAATGCACTCCGGTCAGGGCACATGTGATATCAAGCTCCGGAGTCCATGAGGCACTCATCACAAAGAAAGCCTGACTTCGACACTGTCAGAACTTCACAAACATCACTATCGTTGCCCTCAGACACCTGTGCAGTATTGACCTCCCTAGAAGAATCTTCCGTCTTCTCTTTCTTAATTTTAGGACTCTTACAGTCCTTCATGTGCCTTGACTGGCCACGGCCCCAGCACTTCAACTTTCCTTTACCCTTCCCTTTGATTTGAATATAGAACGCGACGATCCATCACCCCGCTCCAAATTTCTTCCTCTCATAACAAGTGCATCGGAGGAAGACCCAGTGTCACCGTTCTTCTGTCTCATCGCCTTCAACTAGAGGGTTGAGACGACGGTCTCAACGTTTATAGTTTCCCTGCCTACACACAAAGAGTCCTTGATGGTCTCGTCTGAACTAGGAAGCGAGTTCAACAAGATGAAAGCTTGATACTCGTCCTTTATTTCTTCACTAATATCCAGCAACTTGCAAATCAACCGACTGAATGTGCTGATGTGGTCGTTCAGATCCTCCCTTCTGACATCTTCAAAGTAAAAAGTTGCATCATCAGATACATCCTGTTTTCTAGAGATTTCTTCGCGTAAACGCTCTCCAACTTGATCCATGTATCTGCTGCAGACTTCTCCTGCATGACGTGATAGAGAACGTTATCCGTCAAGCACAACTGTATATAGGTTCTGGCCTTCTTATCCATCTAGGCCCACTCATCTTTCTTCGTAGCCTTAGTCCGCTTTCTAAGAGCGCCCTCAACGCTTTGCTGAATTAAGATGACTTACATCTTCACCTTCCATAACTCGAAGTATTATTTTCGAAAAACTTCTCAACGTCGAACTTCGTGCTTGATGCCATGTGTAGTCTCAGATTTGAATCCTGCTACACCCAACAATAGCTCTGATACCACTTGTTGGGAAAACCTCGCAGAAGCACAAAGTTGAATCAAACGATCACCACATGCACCACGCAATCAATCACAGAGAGCAATCCGAATTTTACGTGAAAAACCCTTGCGGGAAAAAACCACGGCACAAAGCGACAATATCCACTATGAAACTCAGAAGATTACAGAGAATAACAACCTAGAAGAAATAAATCCAAGAGAAAACCCTTTTTCTCTCACCCAAAACTCTCATTCTCTCCCCAATAGTATAGAACACGTATTAGCTATTTACCTTAATCCCATTTAAACCCTTTTTATAAGAGAAATTAGGAATTAGAAACAATTAGCGCAAAACCGCACGAACTATCGGGCTATAGGGTCGGGCGCCTGAGCCATCGTCGATCGCCCAAAACCCTCAAAAAAGTCCAGAGAGTTTGGGTAATAAATATGGAAATACACGGGTGGGGTCGGGCACCCGACCTCTTGGTCGGTTGCCCGAACCCCCTAGGCTACATCCAGGTTGAAGGCTCCACTAATATAACGTTTATCTTTCTTGTAGTGGATTAACTCTCACACCTTCTCATTACTTTATCACTTGTGTGAAAAATATGAGCTATATAAAAGGTGGCTCTGCTATAAAGTGAACATTAGGCTAATGGAGATGTTAGGCGAGCTATAGTTATATATATTGTGAGTCAGACCATCAGCTCTCTTCCTTAATTTTGATGGTTCGAGTTGCCCGATGAGTGGACCATCTTGTTTTTTATCCAAGGTTATTTTTATGGTGCATTCCACCCTCTGCATGGTTTGGATTTTCTACATAAATGGCACGGTAAAGAGAAATTGTCGTACTTAAAAGTATGCTTAAAATGTCAAATTTCTCAATGTAAAGTAGCTTGGGTTATTAGATGGATGGATTCTCTTGGTGGAGCATGTGCCACAATGGCACATGTGCCATTTTGGCACACACTCATAACCTTGGATAACCTTGTGGCTTAGCAAACCTCAATTTTTGCCCAATATTCCTTCATCTAATCTAAATTAAAGGTCTATATGTGTTGCACGTGAATCACCATAATAAAGTATAAAGAATTCTTCTTTGACAATGTCCCTAGTTAAAGATATATGTCACATAAAAATCACAACAACAACTCATATGTTCACTTGATGATAGAGGTGTTGAGTTCTTTCATTTGAGCAGTAGAGTCTTGTTTTATGTAAAACATCTTTGCAAGAACTTACAAGTTCATAGCGCACTATTGATATTAGAAATTTGAATACTTAGAATAACAAAAATGCCAATTTCTTGTTCAAATATAATATTCCCTCCTCTCTCTCTCTATCTCTCTCTCTCTCTCTCTCAAAATTCAACCTTTGATATTATTTGTATCTAAATGGTCACTTACATTCCAATATGAGATGTATAAATTACAATTTATGTGATGGGCAATGAAGCATCTACACAAGGAGATGTTTACAACTATGGAATGCTGCTATTGGAGATGATCACTGGAAATGGGCCAGTCGACAATATGTTTAAGGACAATCTAAGCCTTCATCATTTTGCTGAGTTGGCTTTGCCTGAACGAGTAATGGAGATTGTTGATCCACAACTGCTCATAGAAGACACTGAAGTTACTCAATACAATGGAAATTATGTCGATAGAAGAAGTATAATGCGTGACTGCTTTATTTCAATGGTCAAAATTGGTGTGTTGTGCTCTCGACAGAATCTCCAAGAGAATGAATGTGGATGAGAGATGTTGTTGCCAAAATGCATGCAATCAAGGACTTTTATCTTGGGGTCGAAATTCACCGAGACACAGACATGTAGATTGCAAATATTAGATTGGGGGGGGGGGGGGGGGGGGGGGGCCGCTAGTCATGCAATGCACACACCTTGTTAGATGCGCAACGCACCCAATCGTTTACTCACATGATGCTCCCACCCACTAGTGGGGTTAGTGGGTTTCGAACCTGAGACCAGCATTTGAAATGCCGAGGTGTCCATCAGTTGGGCTAGCGGGCGCAACCACACTCATATTAGATGAAGGGATGAAGGTTCGTCGTACCTGAATCATTACTAGGTTATTATTGATAGTTATGGCGAGAAAGATTTCAAAATAAAATTAGTTTATTGAATACTTTTCTAAATGAGTTCTAGACATATTTATCCTTGGCATAAGAGTGTGCTTGTATTGCCTAGTGATTATGATGAGAAGATGTGTTTCTTTTTATTTGTTCATCTTGTGTTTAGCTAAAGGGAAATTGTATCATAAATTTAATAAGAAAAGACATCATTGTATTATAATAAAACTAATACCATTCGGTTACAAAGATGTTTAATTACTAATATATTTTTTGCAAAAGTTTTAAAAATGATATTTCAATTTTAAGGAACTAGTTAATCTGTTGGACTACCAACTTCCAGCTTAATATTGGTCCGATTAAGCATTCACCACTATCAACCATGACATGATCTACAGCTACACACATACTGAGGGATGACATATATATATATATATATATATATATATATATATATATATATATATATATATATATATATATATATATATATAAGGATGGAAAACTTCTGACTCTTTAGGGGTCTCTTGGGGTCATTTTGTTTTTCATTTCATTCTTTATGAAACATGACTTCCACAGGCCCTATAGGTCAGCTTGTTCTCATCATTGGACCAAGGGTATTTCTTAGAAATCCCGAGCAATCCAAGCTGGCCCACTAAGGGCCTATTTTTTTGTTGTTTGTTTTTTTTTTTTCTTTTTTCCAATATAATATACACAAAATGTAAATGGATAATTATTACCTACCCTTGTATTTACATTCAACAGCACCTACTTAATTTTGACTTGATATTTTTAAACTAAAATCTATGGCCTACTGTCATGTATGTGTTTGATCCATGCTGTCCTTCTATTTCTCCTGCTCATTTTAGGGCATGAGCTCAAAAATAAGATAGATCCAAAGCTCAAGTGGACCACAACACAAGAACACCGGGGAATTGAATGCTTATCATTCAATTTTTTCTTGGGGCCACAAAAGTTTTGGATCAAACTGATATTTGTGTTTTCATTTCATCCAGGTCTGTGTGATGTTATGGAAAAGTTGGATGACAGGTACACAACTCTTTGAGCCCTAGGCTTATTTACACTTTCAATAGTATGCTTTCAATTCCCACTTGTTTCCTGTGGTGTGGTCCACTTGAGTTTTGGATCTGCCTCATTTTTTGGTTCATCCCTAAAATGAGCACGTAGAATAGATGGACGGTATGGAATCAGACATATACATACAGTGGGCCCCACATACTTACATGCACTCCGATTTAAATGCATTGACGCCGCAATTTTCAATTACACATTAAATTCCTCCCTAGTGTAAGAAATAATAATTACTCATTTACACTGTATTTATAGTGTAAATAAAAAAAACAAAGAGGCTCTAAATGTATAATTCACAATTGATAATAGGAGGGTTCTTCCAAGAAGTTTAAAAACAATAAATAAAATGGTCACTGTTCCTCTTTTTCTTCCGTTAATATTTTCATATTTGAATTCAATAGGCGTTTTTATAGTGACATCAGCAGCCAGTCCTCCCACGGAGCCCCTTCATCCACATCACTTTTTAGCAAACGTCTTCTTTTTTTTTAGATAAGAAGATGACCAGTTCTGTTTATCACTTAAAAGAAACCCAATTTCAAAAGTAGGGGGACCCCTGGATAAAGGCAACCAGCAAGTACAGGGAGAGAACAAATGAAAAAAGAAAGAAGCCTGAAACCAAAGGCTATGAAAGCGATATAGCATTGAGGACCCCACTTTGACCGGCCGTGCACCAAAAACGATCCCGCATTGGAAGAATCCTAACTGTTCAATAGGTGGTCATCAACCGAGATAGTTAACAAGGCCAAATGTTATATTTTCAGGATCTCCCAATCCTCTTGATATTTGGTGGTGCATGGTCAATGCATGATGAGGCCCATTGTATCGGTGGTTTGGATCTTTCGAACCATGGAGGCCCACTCACACAAACCAAAACCCATATTGAATAAGGAACAGCATGTACTCCACCATTCCCCTATTTATTTGGAGTTGTAACGGAACATTTCATTGCTGAGGCCTTGGGTTTCAAGATCACGCCCACCATCAGGTACTTACCAACCAAGGCCTAGAGTTCCAAATCAGTAAATCTCAAATTGTAGCATGTGTTTGGATACACTTTTTGGTTGGGTTGCAAGTATTAATCTAAGAAAGTGGAAATGTCCCATTAGAAATACCTCATAATCTAGCCATCCAATCTGAGATTAAAAAGAATTCTCGAGTTGGAGTATTACACCCTTTCAACCATTGTTGTTGTTGTTGTTTTTTTTTTTTTTTTTAAATTTTTAAAATTTTTTTTTTTATTATTTATTTATTTATTTATTTATTTTTTTGGACAGTCTCCTTATCTATTGCTTCATGGACCGTTTATAAAGAACTTTTGAGGTAACCACGGTCTACTATGTACTGGGGAGCAAAATGGGCCAGGTCAGGGGGTCCTTAAACAAGAATTGCATCTGAATTCTAGACCCAGACACAACCCACTAAAATTTGGCTCAGGTTGGGATTGCATCCAAGTAAAAAATAGCTGGTGTTGTCAAGAGAGGCTGACCCTTTTGTTTAACGGGTCTGGTACCTAAGCTCAGGTCGTTTCATTGAACGGATGCAATCGAACACACAAAACAATGTCCTGATTTGACAGAATATAGTAGACCCTGCTCAGGTCATGTATGTGCATCAATCCAAAGTAAGGAAACCTCTCTGGTGAGATAAGTCTGGTGACATGTGGACAACCTAACTTGTGAAAATAGCATTTTTATCTGACAGATTACAATAAACTTTGCCCGGCTTATACGAGCACATAAATACAAAATGCCTAAGATTTTACTTTTTTATTTATTTATTTTACTTGACAGAATTTAAAACATAGAATATCTTGCAGCCGGCAATAACGATCATTTGTAAATTATGTAGCGCCGGCCAAAGACATCTTCAATTCGCAAAGTTAGGAAAAAAAAAAAGTTTTCTAGGATCAATTGGGACTGAATCTGATGGATCTAGCTTCATGTTGGGCATTCCCAACTATTATTGATTTGACGAGATAATGGCTGCTTGGAATATCTTTGGCATTGGATTGTTTACCAATGGCGTGAAAAACAGTTGGGAGGAAGATTGGTGGGCTGAGTGTATTGGAACCATGCACTCACATATTTTCATTTGGACTTGTTTGCATTCGCATCACCTATCTGGACTGTCCATTAGGTGGAGTCCTCTCTTCATGGGCAACCTTTAAAAAAATCCTAATGGGGTTATTTAATGGTTGGAGTCGATTTCATACAATCATAACAGTTGGCCCTATAAAAATCAAGAGGATGTCTCTCTCCCAATTGTTTCTTTTGGTGTGGCCCATTTGAATCATATATCAGCCTGATTTTTTGGCTCTTGGCCTAACGAGGGATTACACACATCTAATGGTCAGAATGGATTTTAGTTAAAATACATTCAAGCTGCGTGGGGTCCACTGTGATGTTTGAGTGACATCTGATCTATCCATTAGATGCTCCCCTCCATGCAGGTCTAGATCCCCAAATCCAGCAGATCCACAAGTCAGGTGCGTTGCATCAAAGGAAAAATGGGGGACATTTGGTTGACCCTACCTCAACCAGCAGTCTGTTGGACATCCTTGCAGGTTCATGTTCAGATGATCGAAACCGTTCATCTGGTGGATACTAAAAGGTGGATGCCCCACAGATCAAAGTTAATGCTGATTGGACATCACAGTCAGCCAACGAATGGACTGTTTTCCTATTATGTGTGGACTATTTACTATTTTCGACCATCCTTCTGGATCCTAGTCGAGAATAACAGCAATTGACCCGAGGGCCTAGAAATGTAAATGATTCATGAAGTTTGCTGGATCGGCACCTGGATCAGATATGGGGATTTTAGACCGTTGTTTGCATTAATTGAGGTTGGCTCCAAAGAGAGGGTTGGAGAAGAGAACTCAGAGAGGGTTGATCTCAAGGGGATCGGGTCTTGATCTCATCATAGCTGGGGATTTTAATCCAAAGGAGAAGACCGGAAGATCGGATCAGCAGTCCACTAGGATACAATTCAGGGAGGTGGTCGAAGACTACAAGCTTCTAGACCTAGGAATGGTTGGGGGAGGTCTGGTAACAGAGGGCAATGGCTGAAAAGTCTATTAGAAAAACATGCCTTAATTTATGATATAAGGCCTGTTAGAGTCCTTCAGTTTTAGATAAGGAGCTGTGGATCATTTGGATTGGATGATAAGAGCAATTGACTGACATGATTCCTAGATCATGGGCTATCCATGGTAGAGCCCGAAAGATGTGTGGTTCAAATCATTAGACCAATGCAGCTTTGTGGTCCCTATCCAATGTTTTATATGTTATACAGGAAGATGAGCATCTCAACCTTACTTAATATGTAAATTGGGTTCTGTATGTCTCATCTAACTGTTGTTTTGATGGACCATGTGGCGTACCTAGTACAGTCATCAGATTGCCTCCAACTAAGGCAATAGCACTATAGCAGTTCGCATGTAAAACGTCCATTGTTTCCATACATGATTGCGGGCCCACCTCTTGCATATCTGGAATATCCTACACAAATAAGATATGGGGAGTGGATTCGATCAGGTCTGTGTAATAAAGAATTCAGTGAGGCCATGACTGTGGGGCCTACTTTGATGTATGTGTTATATCCACATCATTAATCTGTTTTCCCGGCTTAATTTTTAGGGCTTGAGCCCAAAAATAAAGCAGATTCAGATCTTAGGTGGACCACACTACAGGAAACAGTGATGATTAAGCGGCCGCCATTAAAAACTTCTTTTGGGCCACAAAAGTTTTGGATCAAGATGATATTTGTGGTTTCCCTTCATCCGGGTTTTTTAATCCTATCAACAAGGTCTATGGAAAATAAACATTACGGTGGGCCCTCGGAAGTTTTTAATGGTGATTATTCAATCCTAGCTGTGTGGTCAACTTGATCCTTGGATCCTCATTTTTTTTTGGCTCATACTCTAAAATGATCTGGAAAAATAGATAGATAGTGTGGGTAAAACTCATACATCTCGGTGGGCCCCACATATCCCTACCGAGAAGTCCAAGCTGGGTAGGACGCAATCTGCAGGCCCTGCGGAAGAAACTAGAAAGGGCCGACCCTAA
>PVNU02002251.1:0-5000 GCA_003013855.2 Liriodendron chinense
GTTGATAGGGCAGAAATTTGAATGATGCGTCGCCAGCACGAGGGCCGTGCGATCCGTCAAGTTTATCATTATCATCAGAGCGACGGGCAGAGCCCGCGTCGACCTTTTATCTAATAAATGCATCCCTTCCAGAAGTCGGAGGTTTGTTCCGTATTATCTCTAGAATTATACGGTTTTCCGAGTACAGTTACCATCAAACAAACTATAACTGATTTAATGAGCCATTCCGCGTTTCACAGTCTGAATTAGTTTCTACTTACACATGCATGGCTTAATCTTGAGACAAGCATATGACTACTGGCAGATCAACCAGGTAGCAGCCCTTCGCGCCGGCCCGCAGCCGCCGGCTTCCCGACGAGGGGTCGGGGGCGGTGAGCGGCCGTCCTTCGCTGGAGTCGACGGAAGAAGAGCCGGGGGCAGAGCCGACCGACTCATCCTCGCTCCGAAAGCACGCACGTGCGCTGCGAGCCGAGCTACCGTCGATCGACGGAGCCGCGGACGCACAGCCACCGCTTCGAGGCCCGCCTCACGGCGCCCCGCGACGGCGGGAGCGAGAGGCGGGAGAAGCACTTGCCGAAGAGTTCCCTCGAACCGGGTAGCGACACACAGGCAACCGAGCCGGCGCCGAGGCACGCGTGGGCGACGCCGTCGGGCCGAGAGTGGAACGGGGCATGCTCGGGTGGTTGGCTGCAGAGAATAGCAGGGAGCCCACCGAGACATGCTCACCGAGCACCGCTCACATGCCGTCACAATCATGCCCGACGCTGCGCTCGAGCCCCGACCGTCGCTCATCGCCTCCGGAATGGAGGCTTTTTGCAAACGGCCGCGGTCCCTTCACACAGCACCGAGCAAGCTCGCTGGGCACGAATGAACTTAGGCAACAGCATCACTTAGGCAACGGCGTCGGGCGAGGCCGGAGCCAACGCCGCTCTCGAAAGGATTCGACGCGGGACATCACTCTGGCAGCCGCATCGGGCGAGGCCGCAGCCATCGCCGCTCTCGGAAAGGATTCAACGCGGGACATCACTCAGGCAACCACATCGGCGCGAGGCCGCAGCCAACGCCGCTCACGAAAGAGGATTCAACGTGGGACAAAGTGTCACCAAGCACAACTCATGCGCCGTCACAATCAATGCCCAGCATCGCGCTCGGGCCCCGACCGCTGCGCATCATCCTGAGTGGAAGAAACACAAACGACCAAGGTCCCTACACTCGACGCCGAACAAGCTCGCTAGGCACGAAAAATGAGGCAGCAAAGTCTCGCCGAGGCGAGAAAGGCCATGCGAAGGCCTAAGAGGGGCAACCGAAGGCATCAGAGGCCTTGAGAGGTGATCGCAAGGCAAGCGAGTCCATGGGAGGGTCAAAAAGGGGCATACATAGCCACGCAATGGCACAGGACAGTCACACAAGGCATGCGAGGCCATGCGACGAGCAAACAAGGGCAATCGGGGCCATCCGGGCCCACCCGAGGCCATTCGGGCCCACCCGGGCCCACTCGTGGCCACCCGGGCCCACACACATGCCACACACACGCCACACGATGCCACACGTGGCCCACCCGGGGCCACACGGGCCCACTCGGGGTCACACGTGCCACACGATCCCACACGATGCCACACGATGCCACACGGCCCACCCGGGGCCACACGGGCCCACCCGGGGCAACACGGGGCCCACCCGGGGCCACACGGGGCCCACCCGGGGCCACACGGGCCCACTCGGGGTCACACACGTGCCACACGGGCCACACGATCCCACACGGGTCCACACGATCCCACACGATGCCACACGGCCCACCCGGGCCCACCCGGGGCCACACGGGCCCACCCGGGGCAACACGGGGCCCACCCGGGGCAACATGGGGCCCACCCGGGGCCACACGGGCCCACTAGGGGTCACACACGTGCCACACGGGCCACACGATCCCACACGGGCTCACACGATCCCACACGGGCCACACGGGCCCACCCGGGGCCACACGGGCCCACACGGGCCCACCCGCGGCCACACGGGCCCACCTGCGGCCACACGGGCCCACACACGTGCCACACGTGCCACACGTGCCACACGACCCCACACGAGGTCACACGATCCCAGACGGGGCCACACAACGCCACACGGGGCCAAGCGCTGCTCACCCGTGCACGCCGTGCACGGAGGGCATAGGCGAGGCGTGGCAGCGAGGTTGCTCCTAAGGTAGACAGGGCTGAAAACCCCACTCAGCCGTAAGAAGCGCCCAAAGTGTCTCTGCAGTTATATATTGCGGTCCTCTGGCCGCAGGCGTTGTACACGGCCCCAGCGTGCACGCGCAGGAGCCTCCGTGTGCACAGCGTAGCAGCGCAGGCAGCACGCCCGCGCGCGCAGCAGCAGCAGCGGGCAGCACGCCCGCGCGCGCAGCAGCAGCACGGCAGCAGCGCCCGTGCGCGCGCAGCAGCAGCGGGCAGCACGCCCGCGCGCGCGCAGCAGCAGCACGGTGCGGCAGCGCCCGTGCGCGCGCAGCAGCAGCGCAGGCAGCACGCCCGCGCGCGCGCAGCAGCAGCACGGGGCAGCAGCGCCCGTGCGCGCGCGGCAGCAGCGCGGGCAGCACGCCAGCACGCCAGCAGCAGCACGGTGAGCACTCCAGCAGCAGCACGCCAGCACGCCAGCAGCAGCACGGTGAGCACTCCAGCAGCAGCACGCCAGCAGCAGCACGCCGTGCACTCAGCAGCAGCACGGGCAGCACGCAGGCACGGGCAGCGTGGCGAGGCAAGGTGCTTGGGCGCTGGGCGACGTCGAGGGCAGCGTGCACGGAGCGAGGCAAGGTGCTAGGGCGGTGGGCGTGGACGCCGTGCTACGACGAAGGGCGTGAGCAGCGACGGGGGAGGGCGGAGGCCAAGGACGCCGTGCTAGGACGGCGGGCAAGGCAAGGGCGTGCACAGCATGTTTGAGCGCTGTGCCTGGGCGATGGGCAAGGGTTCCGTGCTAGGGCGGTGGGCGTGGACGCCGTGCTGCGGCGAAGGGTGTGAGCAGCGACGGGCAAGGGCGGAGGCCAAGGACGCCGTGCTAGGACGGCGAAGGGCGTGAGCAGCGACGGGCAAGGGCGGAGGCCAAGGACGCCGTGCTAAGACGGCGGGCAAGGCCAGGGCGTGCACAGCATGTCTGAGTGCTGTGCCTGGGCGATGGGCAAGGGTTCCGTGCTAGGGCGGTGGGCGTGGACGCCGTGCTAGGACGGCGAAGGGCGTGAGCAGCGACGGGCAAGGGCGGAGGCCAAGGACGCCGTGCTAGGACGGCGAAGGGCGTGAGCAGCGACGGGCAAGGGCGGAGGCCAAGGACGCCGTGCTAGGACGGCGAAGGGCGTGAGCAGCGACGGGCAAGGGCGGAGGCCAAGGACGCCGTGCTAGGACGGCGAAGGGCGTGAGCAGCGACGGGCAAGGGCGGAGGCCAAGGACGCCGTGCTAGGACGGCGAAGGGCGTGAGCAGCGACGGGCAAGGGCGGAGGCCAAGGACGCCGTGCTAGGACGGCGAAGGGCGTGAGCAGCGATGGGCAAGGGCGGAGGCCAAGGACGCCGTGCTAGGACGGCGAAGGGCGTGAGCAGCGATGGGCAAGGGCGGAGGCCAAGGACGCCGTGCTAGGACGGCGGGCAAGGCCAGGGCGTGCACAGCATGTTTGAGCGCTGTGCCTGGGCGATGGGCAAGGGTTCCGTGCTGGGGCGGTGGGCGTGGACGCCGTGCTACGTCGAAGCGCGTGAGCAGCGACGGGCAAGGGCGGAGGCCAAGGACGCCGTGCTAGGACGGCGAAGGGCGTGAGCAGCGATGGGCAAGGGCGGAGGCCAAGGACGCCGTGCTAGGACGGCGGGCAAGGCCAGGGCGTGCACAGCATGTTTGAGCGCTGTGCCTGGGCGATGGGCAAGGGTTCCGTGCTAGGGCGGTGGGCGTGGACGCCGTGCTGCGGCGAAGGGTGTGAGCAGCGACGGGCAAGGGCGGAGGCCAAGGACGCCGTGCTAGGACGGCGAAGGGCGTGAGCAGCGACGGGCAAGGGCGGAGGCCAAGGACGCCGTGCTAAGACGGCGGGCAAGGCCAGGGCGTGCACAGCATGTCTGAGTGCTGTGCCTGGGCGATGGGCAAGGGTTCCGTGCTAGGGCGGTGGGCGTGGACGCCGTGCTAGGACGGCGAAGGGCGTGAGCAGCGACGGGCAAGGGCGGAGGCCAAGGACGCCGTGCTAGGACGGCGAAGGGCGTGAGCAGCGACGGGCAAGGGCGGAGGCCAAGGACGCCGTGCTAGGACGGCGAAGGGCGTGAGCAGCGACGGGCAAGGGCGGAGGCCAAGGATGCCGTGCTAGGACGGCGAAGGGCGTGAGCAGCGACGGGCAAGGGCGGAGGCCAAGGACGCCGTGCTAGGACGGCGAAGGGCGTGAGCAGCGATGGGCAAGGGCGGAGGCCAAGGACGCCGTGCTAGGACGGCGGGCAAGGCCAGGGCGTGCACAGCATGTTTGAGCGCTGTGCCTGGGCGATGGGCAAGGGTTCCGTGCTGGGGCGGTGGGCGTGGACGCCGTGCTACGTCGAAGCGCGTGAGCAGCGACGGGCAAGGGCGGAGGCCAAGGACGCCGTGCTAGGACGACGGGCAGGGCTTGGGCACCGACGTAAGGGGGCGGCGGGCCACGGGCGAAGCTGTGCTTAGGATCTTTCGCCTCCATTACTTACCACGCGAGCGCGCGAGTGCGCTAAGTGCGCCAAGTGCGCCTGCGTCTGCGACGCGCGCGCGCGCGCGTGCGTGCGTGCGTCTTTGATAGCCGCTGGGCGGCGTCGATTTTTTGGCAAAATCGCCGAACGGGAATAGTATAGGTTGCTTGACGTCGGTCACGAGATTCCTCCGATAGTGGTAGGGGAGCACTGAAGGCCGTATGCGAGGCTCATCCGCGGCTCTTCCGTGCACGTCGGGCATGGGCGGGGCGAGGCGGGGCTGCGCCGGGCGTCGAAGTTGGGCTCCGCGCTCGTGCCGCCTCACGAGGGCATGCGAGCGAC
>PVNU02002251.1:15000-17500 GCA_003013855.2 Liriodendron chinense
CAAGGGCGGAGGCCAAGGACGCCGTGCTAGGACGGCGAAGGGCGTGAGCAGCGACGGGCAAGGGCGGAGGCCAAGGACGCCGTGCTAGGACGGCGAAGGGCGTGAGCAGCGACGGGCAAGGGCGGAGGCCAAGGACGCCGTGCTAGGACGGCGAAGGGCGTGAGCAGCGACGGGCAAGGGCGGAGGCCAAGGACGCCGTGCTAGGACGGCGAAGGGCGTGAGCAGCGATGGGCAAGGGCGGAGGCCAAGGACGCCGTGCTAGGACGGCGAAGGGCGTGAGCAGCGATGGGCAAGGGCGGAGGCCAAGGACGCCGTGCTAGGACGGCGGGCAAGGCCAGGGCGTGCACAGCATGTTTGAGCGCTGTGCCTGGGCGATGGGCAAGGGTTCCGTGCTGGGGCGGTGGGCGTGGACGCCGTGCTACGTCGAAGCGCGTGAGCAGCGACGGGCAAGGGCGGAGGCCAAGGACGCCGTGCTAGGACGGCGAAGGGCGTGAGCAGCGATGGGCAAGGGCGGAGGCCAAGGACGCCGTGCTAGGACGGCGGGCAAGGCCAGGGCGTGCACAGCATGTTTGAGCGCTGTGCCTGGGCGATGGGCAAGGGTTCCGTGCTAGGGCGGTGGGCGTGGACGCCGTGCTGCGGCGAAGGGTGTGAGCAGCGACGGGCAAGGGCGGAGGCCAAGGACGCCGTGCTAGGACGGCGAAGGGCGTGAGCAGCGACGGGCAAGGGCGGAGGCCAAGGACGCCGTGCTAAGACGGCGGGCAAGGCCAGGGCGTGCACAGCATGTCTGAGTGCTGTGCCTGGGCGATGGGCAAGGGTTCCGTGCTAGGGCGGTGGGCGTGGACGCCGTGCTAGGACGGCGAAGGGCGTGAGCAGCGACGGGCAAGGGCGGAGGCCAAGGACGCCGTGCTAGGACGGCGAAGGGCGTGAGCAGCGACGGGCAAGGGCGGAGGCCAAGGACGCCGTGCTAGGACGGCGAAGGGCGTGAGCAGCGACGGGCAAGGGCGGAGGCCAAGGATGCCGTGCTAGGACGGCGAAGGGCGTGAGCAGCGACGGGCAAGGGCGGAGGCCAAGGACGCCGTGCTAGGACGGCGAAGGGCGTGAGCAGCGATGGGCAAGGGCGGAGGCCAAGGACGCCGTGCTAGGACGGCGGGCAAGGCCAGGGCGTGCACAGCATGTTTGAGCGCTGTGCCTGGGCGATGGGCAAGGGTTCCGTGCTAGGGCGGTGGGCGTGGACGCCGTGCTGCGGCGAAGGGTGTGAGCAGCGACGGGCAAGGGCGGAGGCCAAGGACGCCGTGCTAGGACGGCGAAGGGCGTGAGCAGCGACGGGCAAGGGCGGAGGCCAAGGACGCCGTGCTAAGACGGCGGGCAAGGCCAGGGCGTGCACAGCATGTCTGAGTGCTGTGCCTGGGCGATGGGCAAGGGTTCCGTGCTAGGGCGGTGGGCGTGGACGCCGTGCTAGGACGGCGAAGGGCGTGAGCAGCGACGGGCAAGGGCGGAGGCCAAGGACGCCGTGCTAGGACGGCGAAGGGCGTGAGCAGCGACGGGCAAGGGCGGAGGCCAAGGACGCCGTGCTAGGACGGCGAAGGGCGTGAGCAGCGACGGGCAAGGGCGGAGGCCAAGGACGCCGTGCTAGGACGGCGAAGGGCGTGAGCAGCGACGGGCAAGGGCGGAGGCCAAGGACGCCGTGCTAGGACGGCGAAGGGCGTGAGCAGCGACGGGCAAGGGCGGAGGCCAAGGACGCCGTGCTAGGACGGCGAAGGGCGTGAGCAGCGATGGGCAAGGGCGGAGGCCAAGGACGCCGTGCTAGGACGGCGAAGGGCGTGAGCAGCGATGGGCAAGGGCGGAGGCCAAGGACGCCGTGCTAGGACGGCGGGCAAGGCCAGGGCGTGCACAGCATGTTTGAGCGCTGTGCCTGGGCGATGGGCAAGGGTTCCGTGCTGGGGCGGTGGGCGTGGACGCCGTGCTACGTCGAAGCGCGTGAGCAGCGACGGGCAAGGGCGGAGGCCAAGGACGCCGTGCTAGGACGGCGAAGGGCGTGAGCAGCGATGGGCAAGGGCGGAGGCCAAGGACGCCGTGCTAGGACGGCGGGCAAGGCCAGGGCGTGCACAGCATGTTTGAGCGCTGTGCCTGGGCGATGGGCAAGGGTTCCGTGCTAGGGCGGTGGGCGTGGACGCCGTGCTGCGGCGAAGGGTGTGAGCAGCGACGGGCAAGGGCGGAGGCCAAGGACGCCGTGCTAGGACGGCGAAGGGCGTGAGCAGCGACGGGCAAGGGCGGAGGCCAAGGACGCCGTGCTAAGACGGCGGGCAAGGCCAGGGCGTGCACAGCATGTCTGAGTGCTGTGCCTGGGCGATGGGCAAGGGTTCCGTGCTAGGGCGGTGGGCGTGGACGCCGTGCTAGGACGGCGAAGGGCGTGAGCAGCGACGGGCAAGGGCGGAGGCCAAGGACGCCGTGCTAGGACGGCGAAGGGCGTGAGCAGCGACGGGCAAGGGCGGAGGCCAAG
>PVNU02002251.1:27500-30000 GCA_003013855.2 Liriodendron chinense
ACGGGGCAGCAGCGCCCGTGCGCGCGCGGCAGCAGCGCGGGCAGCACGCCAGCACGCCAGCAGCAGCACGGTGAGCACTCCAGCAGCAGCACGCCAGCACGCCAGCAGCAGCACGGTGAGCACTCCAGCAGCAGCACGCCAGCAGCAGCACGCCGTGCACTCAGCAGCAGCACGGGCAGCACGCAGGCACGGGCAGCGTGGCGAGGCAAGGTGCTTGGGCGCTGGGCGACGTCGAGGGCAGCGTGCACGGAGCGAGGCAAGGTGCTAGGGCGGTGGGCGTGGACGCCGTGCTACGACGAAGGGCGTGAGCAGCGACGGGGGAGGGCGGAGGCCAAGGACGCCGTGCTAGGACGGCGGGCAAGGCAAGGGCGTGCACAGCATGTTTGAGCGCTGTGCCTGGGCGATGGGCAAGGGTTCCGTGCTAGGGCGGTGGGCGTGGACGCCGTGCTGCGGCGAAGGGTGTGAGCAGCGACGGGCAAGGGCGGAGGCCAAGGACGCCGTGCTAGGACGGCGAAGGGCGTGAGCAGCGACGGGCAAGGGCGGAGGCCAAGGACGCCGTGCTAAGACGGCGGGCAAGGCCAGGGCGTGCACAGCATGTCTGAGTGCTGTGCCTGGGCGATGGGCAAGGGTTCCGTGCTAGGGCGGTGGGCGTGGACGCCGTGCTAGGACGGCGAAGGGCGTGAGCAGCGACGGGCAAGGGCGGAGGCCAAGGACGCCGTGCTAGGACGGCGAAGGGCGTGAGCAGCGACGGGCAAGGGCGGAGGCCAAGGACGCCGTGCTAGGACGGCGAAGGGCGTGAGCAGCGACGGGCAAGGGCGGAGGCCAAGGACGCCGTGCTAGGACGGCGAAGGGCGTGAGCAGCGACGGGCAAGGGCGGAGGCCAAGGACGCCGTGCTAGGACGGCGAAGGGCGTGAGCAGCGACGGGCAAGGGCGGAGGCCAAGGACGCCGTGCTAGGACGGCGAAGGGCGTGAGCAGCGATGGGCAAGGGCGGAGGCCAAGGACGCCGTGCTAGGACGGCGAAGGGCGTGAGCAGCGATGGGCAAGGGCGGAGGCCAAGGACGCCGTGCTAGGACGGCGGGCAAGGCCAGGGCGTGCACAGCATGTTTGAGCGCTGTGCCTGGGCGATGGGCAAGGGTTCCGTGCTGGGGCGGTGGGCGTGGACGCCGTGCTACGTCGAAGCGCGTGAGCAGCGACGGGCAAGGGCGGAGGCCAAGGACGCCGTGCTAGGACGGCGAAGGGCGTGAGCAGCGATGGGCAAGGGCGGAGGCCAAGGACGCCGTGCTAGGACGGCGGGCAAGGCCAGGGCGTGCACAGCATGTTTGAGCGCTGTGCCTGGGCGATGGGCAAGGGTTCCGTGCTAGGGCGGTGGGCGTGGACGCCGTGCTGCGGCGAAGGGTGTGAGCAGCGACGGGCAAGGGCGGAGGCCAAGGACGCCGTGCTAGGACGGCGAAGGGCGTGAGCAGCGACGGGCAAGGGCGGAGGCCAAGGACGCCGTGCTAAGACGGCGGGCAAGGCCAGGGCGTGCACAGCATGTCTGAGTGCTGTGCCTGGGCGATGGGCAAGGGTTCCGTGCTAGGGCGGTGGGCGTGGACGCCGTGCTAGGACGGCGAAGGGCGTGAGCAGCGACGGGCAAGGGCGGAGGCCAAGGACGCCGTGCTAGGACGGCGAAGGGCGTGAGCAGCGACGGGCAAGGGCGGAGGCCAAGGACGCCGTGCTAGGACGGCGAAGGGCGTGAGCAGCGACGGGCAAGGGCGGAGGCCAAGGATGCCGTGCTAGGACGGCGAAGGGCGTGAGCAGCGACGGGCAAGGGCGGAGGCCAAGGACGCCGTGCTAGGACGGCGAAGGGCGTGAGCAGCGATGGGCAAGGGCGGAGGCCAAGGACGCCGTGCTAGGACGGCGGGCAAGGCCAGGGCGTGCACAGCATGTTTGAGCGCTGTGCCTGGGCGATGGGCAAGGGTTCCGTGCTGGGGCGGTGGGCGTGGACGCCGTGCTACGTCGAAGCGCGTGAGCAGCGACGGGCAAGGGCGGAGGCCAAGGACGCCGTGCTAGGACGACGGGCAGGGCTTGGGCACCGACGTAAGGGGGCGGCGGGCCACGGGCGAAGCTGTGCTTAGGATCTTTCGCCTCCATTACTTACCACGCGAGCGCGCGAGTGCGCTAAGTGCGCCAAGTGCGCCTGCGTCTGCGACGCGCGCGCGCGCGCGTGCGTGCGTGCGTCTTTGATAGCCGCTGGGCGGCGTCGATTTTTTGGCAAAATCGCCGAACGGGAATAGTATAGGTTGCTTGACGTCGGTCACGAGATTCCTCCGATAGTGGTAGGGGAGCACTGAAGGCCGTATGCGAGGCTCATCCGCGGCTCTTCCGTGCACGTCGGGCATGGGCGGGGCGAGGCGGGGCTGCGCCGGGCGTCGAAGTTGGGCTCCGCGCTCGTGCCGCCTCACGAGGGCATGCGAGCGACGCACTGCGCCATGCCAAGCCGGGCAAGGCCGCGCGAGGCC
>PVNU02002253.1:5000-68337 GCA_003013855.2 Liriodendron chinense
AGCTCTATCCATTTTATTGACCTTCATTGTCGGTGGACCCTCACTCAAACCGTACGTGGGATCCATCTTGATGTTTGTATAAAATACACCCCATCCATCTGTTTTATCAGTTCATTTAAGAGCATGGATCCAAAATTGAGGCAGATCCAGATCTCATGGACCCCACAATGAACAGAAGATATTTCAACAATAAGTGTTATTTTCCATTGTTTCCTATTGTGTGGGCCCACTGTAGCTTTAGATCTTTCTCATGTTTGGGGCCATGCCCTAAACTAAGCTGAAAAAAAATATGAATGGGATGGATTGGCCACAAACATCATTATGGGCCCCACCTAGGTCGGGTAACCCTCCTCAAGTATGGACTTAAATATCCAACAACCTCCCTCTCCCGACCAGTTTTATTGACCTTTATTGTTGTGTAACCCTCACTCAAACTGTACGTAGGGCCCACCTTGATGTTTTTGGAAAATCCATCTCATCCATCTGTTTTTCGAGCTCATTTAAGGGCATGGACCCAAATTTGAGGCAGATCCAAAGCTCAAAGTGGGCCCATGATGGCCCCAAGATATTTCAATGGTAAGCGTTATTCGCCAGTCATGTGGCCCACTTATGCTTCTGATTTGCCTCATTTTTTAGGCCCATGACCTAAAATAAGTTGAAAAAACATATGGATGGGTGGATTGGTCACAAAAGAAACTGTGGCCCCTGTGGCTCAGGCAACGTGTGATGAAATACTCCACGTTGCATTAGAGTTGGACATGAACAGTAAATTACCAAACAGTTCACTTGGTTCGATTAAAAAAAAAATAAACCTAACAACTGGTTCAAAAGTGGATCGAACATTATTTTGGTTGTTCATAAATATTTTGAATCGTATATGAACAGACCTCTGTTCGATTTGATTCGGTTTGTTTAACTGGTTCAAAGTTGTCTAATTTGAATTGGTTCGATTCGGTTCGAAAGAGACATATAAATAGTTTTTTTTTTTTACTTTCACCACTCATTTTTTACTCGACCCCAGCCAGTCCTAACCACATTTTCGCCCTGCCCAACGAACCATTGAAACCCTAACTTCACTCGCCTATCCAGCCATCCCACTAGCTCGTCTAGTCATCCCTCTCCCTCTACTCGTCCTTCCTACAGTCCCACCCTTTCACCCATGCCCGCCGAACCGACCGAAACTCTTAACCCTTCTCGCGATTTCGACCATCTACTAGCCACCCTACTCGCGATTCCGGCCATCCTCTACTCGTCCAGCCATCCCTCTGCTCATCAATCCTGCTCACAGCTCGCCCATCCGATTCCGCCATTTCGATCATCCCTTTGCTCATCAGTTTGCACATGAAGCTCCAAAGGTCCGAATGAAACCCCCTTGCTCAATTGCTCTTTTCTATTTCTAAATATTTAATATTCTTAATATCTTATTTGTAAATGCGTACAGCTACTATTGGTCATTTGGTTCTACAGTTCCACTTGCTTGTCTTTCAATTCCTATCTTCTCTTTGCTCGTTAGTCTGCACGTCCCGTTCCAAAGGTCCAAATGAAACCCAATTGTTCTGTTGCTCTTTTTTTATTTTTAAATATTTAATATTCTTAATATCTTATTTGTAAATTGATTTGTGAATGTGAAGTGATGTGATTAGAGTTTTTTAATTTGGAGATTTTATATTTTTTTAATAAATTTGAAATTTTTTTTATTAGGATTAGTGCTTAGGGGT
Source organism: Liriodendron chinense (assembly GCA_003013855.2). Classification (NCBI taxonomy): domain Eukaryota; kingdom Viridiplantae; phylum Streptophyta; class Magnoliopsida; order Magnoliales; family Magnoliaceae; genus Liriodendron; species Liriodendron chinense. The sequence continues at coordinate 6,719 of PVNU02002253.1, forward strand.
TTTGAAATTTTTCTTAGATTGTAAAGGAAAAAAAATTATTTAAAATTTATTCGAACTAAAAAAATTGTTCGAAATGAAAAATGGCTAGGCCGAACCGAACAAGAACAAGGCCCCATTATTCAAATGTTTGTTCGAAATTGTTTGAACACAACCTAGTCACCAATCGAACCGAACCAACCTGGCCCATGTTTGACTCAGTTCAGTGTCCAGCTCTACGTGGCATAAACTATCCCAAATTAAAGCTACTAAATTGTCAACATCTGTCGTAAGTAAGTCGCAATTCCAAAAATAATTCTGATCTCTGATTTGGCATACTTTTCTTTATAGCCGTCCAATAATGCCAAATAATTTGACAGCGAGATAATTTAGTTAAATGTAATTTTCGATACGTCGGTAAACATATTTTGAGCCGTATCATGTTTTGAGCCGTTTATTTGATTTACTTGGATGCCATTCATTTAATTTCTTACTAATTTCTATGCACTTACCTATCACCCATCAGACTCCGCCAGATACGATATGCTAAGGGACAATGACCATTTTATCACCATGGACTGGGAAGCAGCAACGTCGGTGGGGCCCGGACTGCAGGTCCCACCTGGATGTATGCATGGTATATCTACGAGACTTTTGTATCAGTCTATGATTTTTAAGATTTCAGTACATCGAAGTGGGAATTACTTTATGAATGGTTTGCATGGCAGATAAACATCGAAGTGGACCCCAGGAATATTTCAATGGTAGGACTTTCTTTCCCCACCTTTTCTTCTTGTGTGGCCCAGTTGAGTTTTGGATCTGCCTCAGTTTTTGTTCCCTCTCCAAAATGAGATGGAAAACGGATGGATGGGGTAGATTTTTTGAAAACATCACGGTGGGCCCGCTTATCTTCCGAGCGCATGAACTTCCTGCGACGCTGTCGCAGGAAATACTGGATTTTGGGACAAATGGAAGCGGATGGCGTACCGAGCAACTCAGTACGCTTAAGTAAACTCTGTGGAGCCCACTGTGATACATATGTTTTATCCACACTGGTCATACTTTTTATCAACTCATTTTAGCAGAGTAACAAAAACTTGAAGCATATCTAATGCTCAAGTAAACCACACCACGGAAAACAGTGTGAATTGAACGCTTAAAATTTAAAGCTTCTTGGGGCCACAGAAGTTTTGGATCAAGCTGATATTTATTTTTCTCCCTTCATCCGTTTCTGTGTGACCTTATGAACAGGCTGGATGAAAAATAAACATCAATGTGGGCCCTAGGAAGGTTTCAACGTTGGACATCATCATTCCCAATATTTCCTGTGGTGTGCTGTACTTGACCTTTGTACATGATTCTATTTTGGTACCATGCCCTAAAATGATCTACACAAACGGATTTACGGCGTGGATAAGATAACATACATCCATGGTGGGCCCCACAGTGTTTAAAGCTTACTGAGTAACTTTAGTAGGCAAACCGCTTCCGTGACAAATCCCATGGTGCCCCCACAGAACTCGGTGACATCAACACACCACCGAGGTCCGTAATGTGTAGGCCACCACGAAAAAGAAAAAGAAATGGCTATAAAATGGCTGCAGCATCTGGCCTTTAGGTGCAACTCCTTCTTCCACTTCAGTAGTAGCTAGCAATAGTGAGAGAGGAGAAAAATGGCGAAATTCGGTTGCCTTTTCTACTCTACTCGCTTTTGTTAGATCATTCCTTTTTCTTTTTTTCTTTTTTTCATCTTCTTTTTTCTACAATGGTAGGCATACCAAGACCACCTCAGTGGGTTGAAACGAGGTTATCTTCACTCAGTCTACCACTTGAGCTATGGAACGGGGGGTGTCATTTGCGATCACTTGCCATTGCCAGGAAAGAAAGGTAAAACCACATTCATTTCTCTTTAGAAAGTTCATAATTTGAATCGAAAGGATCAAACCATAACTAAAAATGGGTGTTTTGTGCAGGTTGTTGTCGTATACATGGGAAATCTTCCCAAGGAAGGAGTGTCTGTGGCGTCCCACCACACCATGCCCGAAGATGTTCTTGCAAGGTAATTAACTCATAATCCTCTACTACTCTCGCTGCAATTTCTATTAGCACTGTCACTAAGATTCAACATCCTAATTCCCCTTTAGTCATAGCAGAGTTCATTATATAAGTTCATTTAGTTTTATTAAGGAACCACTTCCACCCATTGCCGTTTCATTGTCTGCAGCTTACGTTATGGACGCCAGGAAGAACGAAGATGCCGAATTTGCTTATGAATCTGGCCACATCAACCCCTTGGCGGCCATAGATCCCGGGCTAGTATATGACGCATCTGAGAAAGACTTCGTAAAATTCTTCTGCAATTCGGGCTACAACTAGGGCTGAAAGTCGGGCGGGTTGGGTCGGGTTGGTGCTGAACCCTAACCCAACCCAACCCAAGGTTCCTATACCTCAACCCTAACCCAACCCAACCCAACCTCGGGTTGGGAATTCTCAACCCAAGCCCAACCCAAGCGGGCTCGGTCAGGTTGATCGGGTTGGTTGGGTTAATACATGCTAATATTTTCGTTGTTACATTAGTCTATTATGTTTCGATACAGGCCTTATTTTTTGTACCTATGGCTTTATTAATTATATATGTACTTATTTATGTAAAGAACTTCGCTTTTCCTAAACAAATAAGTTAAAATACAAGTAAACATTATAAGTTTACTTCATTAAAGTATAATAAAAGTATAAGTAACTTGTATATAGATTGGGTTCGGGTTGGGTCGGGCAACCCGAGACCTCAACCCAAGCCCGACCCAAACTTCATCGGGTTGATGTTTTCATAGCCCAAGCTCAAGATCGGGTTCGATACTTCTTGCCCAAGCCCAACCCAATGTCGGGTCGGTCACAGGTCGGTCGGGTTGAACCCGCCCAACTTTCAGCCCTAGCTACAACACCAAATTCAGGCTCGTGACTGGCGATTCAAGCACATGCACTAGCAACGGCACAGGCAATGCTTGGAACCTCAACTACCCGTCCTTTACACTGTCCATACCAGATGGCCAATCCATCAAGGGCACCTTCCAGAGGAGAGTAACCAAGTCGCGTCTCCAAACTACCTATTACACGACTGTCTACGCACCATCCCTCCAACTGTCTGTCAAACCGTCTGCCCTTCATTTCTCGAAGCCCGGTGGTGGTTTACACTGTTCTTCCTAATGATCCAATTTCTATTGGCAAGGCTCCCTGCTCTTTTTAAGGCTCCTCCATGCATCATAGGAACAGTTATCTTTGGGGCGCATTTAGTGAATGGCCTTGTACATGGTTGTAATGCAGTATCTTTGGGGCTCTCTTTTTTTTCTCTTTTTTATTCTTTTTTTTTTTTGTTTTGTGCGTGGGTTAGTACACACACCCCACTGTTAGTCACCCCGCAATGTTACCCACTCCACTTTGGGAATCCATCCCATGAACTCAGTGTTGAAACGAGGCTATCTTCACTCTGTCTACCACTTGAGCTATTGATCTGGATGTTGGTATTTAAATAGTTAAGAATAGCATTAGGGGAGGAAAAAAAAAAAAACTAATGTAAAAGGGGTTGTGGGTTTGTTTACCTTATTCAACTTTTGCATTTTTATAAAACCTAACCCGAAATTCATGGATGGACCAGAATCCATCCATGAATGTTAATTGGGTCCCTGGTTCGTGGTGAAAAAGAAAGAAAAAGAAAAAATACAATAGTCAAGTGATGTAGAACGGGTCGTTGATTATTTCATGGCCCAGATGGAGCAAAAGAAGACCGGCCGGGGTCGAAAGTGATCCAGACCGTCAGGACCGTAAATCGGTCATATCTCACAATCCGAAATGAGTTACGGGACGTATAATATATCAATTTGGGGTAGCTCGAGCTACTTTAGCCAACCAACCCGCTACGCCAGGTTTCACAAGCCGGAATCGCGAGATTTGACCGTATTGACGGTCATTAGGCTAGTTTATTTTCAGTTTTACTATTTATAGTAAGTTTTATTTTGATCATAACTTTGCATCTGTAGGGTTTTAGAGTTAGTGCCCAACATGAAAAGGGCTTAGAATATTTCATAGAACAACGTGGTTGAGGCCGTTTGATAACTTTCTATTTTTGGCCGAAAACCAAGAGTTCTAGTAGGATTGAACGACTTCTATAAATAGTAAGTTTACTATTTATAGTAAGTTGCGTTTTCTAGGAGTTTAAGTTGGAGTTGGATTCTGATACTTTGCATAGGGTTTAGTTTCCTATTTATATGCATTGTAATTTCGTTTTTATTCACTCAATTATCAATAAATCAATTATTTGGAATTAAATTCCTTTTTTCTATATTTTATTTCTTCTCGTGGATTCGAGAAACTATCGGTTAGGGAGACGGTGATCGACCTACCACGTCCTCCCTATGTCATTGGTATCAGAGAGAGGCTTCTTCCTCAGGACGATGACCTCTAATGAAGGGTTGGATCCTCATCCTAAGGACGGTGCTCCAAGTGACTATCTAACGGCGACAACCTTCGAGGCAGCATTCGAAGCAGCACGACGGGAGAACAGGTTGATCCTGCAAGGTATACAGGCGACCCTCGACCAAATTGCAGCATCACTGGTTCCTCTTTGAGCCCAAGGTGACCAACAACCACCAACAATTGTTATACGGGACAATCCTGTTGTCCATAGAACACCCCAGGTGGATAACCGTAGGGTTACACCAGACGATTCAGAACCAAGCGATGACGAAGTCGAAGACATATTCGTATGACGACCTGCGCTAGGGAATGAGCATGTGGAACGAGCAGAACGAGATTATCGGGGCAAAGCTGATCTTCTCAGCTTTAATGGCCTACTTCGAATAGAGGAGTTCCTCGACTGGCTGGCAGAGGTCGAGCGATACTTCGACTATATGGAAGTGTCAGACGACAAGAAGGTAAAATTAGTTGCATATAAGTTTAAATTCGGTGTTTCAGCATGGTGAAAAAACCTACAGGTTTTCCGCACCCGTTAGAATAAGACACCCATCCGAACATGGCCTCGGATGAGACAGCTTCTTAGAGCTCGATTCCTCCCTAACGACTATGAACAAATTTTGTTCCAACAATACCAAAATTGTCGTCAGGGAAATCGAACCGTAGCCGAATATCTTGAAGAATTCCAACGATTGGCTACACGGAATAATTTATCAGAATTAGAGGCACAACAAGTATCACGATTCATTGGTGGGTTACAATTTGCAATCCAGGATCGAGTCCAAATGCATCCAGTTTGGACGTTGAGTGAGGCCAACCAATTGGCCACTCGAGCAGAAACACAGTTGTCACGGCCCCCTACTCGACCCTATCCGGCAACACGGAATCCCATCACCGGACCCACTCAAGATACCACGTTGGCCAAAGGCAAGGAACCTATGGGAGGGCGTCCTCAACCGCCGACGGTCACGAATCTGGACTGGGGAAGCGGTCCCTCAAGACCTCAACGTGCAGCTCCCACAAAAACGGGTCCTAGCAGGATCTCCAACCCATATGGTCGGCTAAGGCCAGACCATTGTCTCCGTTGTGGCCAGCCAGGTCACTGGTCGAATGCTTGCCCTCAACGCCCCGCAGCACACTTAACTACGAATGAAGGCGGTGCGGAAGGTGAATTAACAGAAGACAACCTTGAATTGGAACAGGCCGAAGAGGGGGACACAGAAGATGTCGATTGGCTGACTGAAGATCATGGGGAATCGCTAGTAGTAAGACGACTACTTTACGCTCCCAGGAAGGAAGTGCACCCATAACGACATAATATTTTTCGCACAAAGTGCACCGTGCATGGTAAAATCTGTGACGTGATCATAGACAGTGGGAGTAGCGAAAATATTGTCTCGAAAATTATAGTGGATAAGTTACATCTGCCTATGACGAAGCACCCTACCCCTTACTCTATCGGGTGGATCAAGAAGGTGAACGAAACCAAGGTAACTCATCAATGCATTATCTCATTTTCCATTGGTAAAAGCTATAAGGACGAGGTCCTCTGTGATGTGGTTGACATGGAAGCCTGCCACATGTTACTTGGGCGGCCATGACAATCGGATCGAGATGTGACCCACGGTGGATGGGAAAACATATACATGTTCACCAAGGATGGTCGAAAAATTATTTTGGCCCCTATGACACCAGAGAAACACCCTGATGCTTCTAAAGTGGAGGGGAACTCTCTCCTTACCATTCGTGAGTTTGTTAAGGAATCAGAGGAAACGGGCGAAATTTATGCCGTTATGGTAAAAGGCGAGGAGCCAGGATCCTCTAATATTCCTCAACGCCTTAAACTGCTGCTAGAATAATTTTGAAGTACTTGGCCTGGAGAGTTACCTGATGAGTTGCCTCCCATGTGAGACATACAACATCACATCGACCTTATCCCAGGGTCCAGTTTACCCAACCGACCGCACTATCGGATGAGTCCGAAAGAGTGTGAAATTCTGCAGGGACAAGTGGAGGAACTGATTCGTAAGGGTCTTATTAAAGAGAGCATGAGCCCGTGTGCCGTTCCAGCACTCCTTACCCCAAAGAAAGACGGAACATGGCGCATGTGTATCGATAGTCGCGCGATCAATAAAATCACAGTTAAATATCGATTTCTAATACTGCGGTTGGATGACATGCTGGACATGCTCGAGGGCTCCAAGGTGTTCTCGAAACTGGACTTACGGAGTGGATACCATCAAATCCGTATTAGACCAGGTGACGAGTGGAAAACGGCCTTTAAGACCAAGGAAGGGCTATATGAGTGGCTGGTTATGCCCTTCGGTCTGACCAACGCACCAAGCACCTTCATGCGTTTAATGAACCAAGTGTTGAAGCCGTTCATTGGCCGTTTTGTTGTCGTTTACTTTGATGACATCCTAATATACAGTCAGGATGAAACGGAGCACATGACCCACATCAGAAAAGTGCTACAAGTGTTGGCCGACAACAAGCTATACTTAAATCTGAAAAAGTGTAGCTTCTTAACTGATCAATTATTGTTTCTGGGGTTCACTGTGTCGTCCACGGGTATCCGAGTGGATGAAGAGAAAGTTCAAGCTATTCGGGATTGGCCGACTCCGACGAACATTCATGAGGTACGAAGTTTTCATGGGTTAGCAACCTTCTATCGTCGGTTTGTGCGGAACTTCAGCAGTATCGTCTCGCCGATTACCGACTGTATGAAGAAGGGTCTGTTTCAATGGACCGAAGGGGCTGAGAAGAGTTTTGCAGAAATTAAACATCGTTTGTCCACTACCCCGGTCCTGGTACTCCCTAATTTCGATAAGTTGTTTGAGGTAGAATGTGACGCATCTATTGTCAGCATTAGGGGAGTCCTTTCTCAGGAGGGCAGGCCAGTTGCCTTTTACAGTGAGAAACTCAGCGACGCATGACAGAAGTGGTCGACCTATGAACTTGAATTATATGCAGTGGTTCAAGCACTGCGCCATTGGCGCCATTATCTTATTCAAAGGGAATTTATTCTGTACACTGATCATCAGGCCTTAAATTTTATCAATACTCAGACTAATGTGAATCGTATGCATGCTAGATGGATTTCGTTTTTACAGGAATTCACGTTCGTTTTGAAACACAAATCAGGGCAGCAGAACAAGGTGGCAGATGCACTAAGCCGACGTGCATCCCTTCTTATTACAGTGAGCAGTGAGGTGATCGGATTCGACTGTCTCAAGGAACTTTATGCCGAGGATGAGGATTTTGCAGATGCATGAAAAAAGTGCCAAGAGGGTCACCCGAGTGACCTTCTAATTCAAGATGGTTTCCTCTTCAAAGGAAATCGACTTTGCATCCCGCAGAGTTCATTACGGGACAAAATTATTATCGAGCTACATGGCGGTGGCCTCGGCGGTCATCTAGGACGAGATAAGACTCGAGCGATGGTGGAAGAGCGGTATTACTGGCCGCAGCTTGCTCGTGATGTTGGCAGGGCGGTACAACGATGTCATATCTGTCAAACCGCTAAGAGACAATCTCAAAATACAGGTCTTTACACGCCATTACCCGTGCCAGATGCCCATTGGGAGGATTTGTCTATGGATTTTATATTAGGACTCCCACGAACACAACGCGGCATGGACTCAGTGTTCGTAGTGGTAGACCGATTCTCCAAGATGGCACACTTCATTCCGTGTAAGAAGACCTTTGATGCGATACACGTTGCGAACCTTTTCTTCAGAGAGGTTGTGCGACTACATGGGATTCCTAAGACGATCACTTCAGACCGGGACACAAAGTTCGTTAGCCACTTTTGGCGAGCCTTGTGAAATCGGCTCGGTGCACGACTTCACTTCAGCAGTGCTTATCATCCACAAACAGATGGGCAGACTGAGGTCGTCAACCGCACATTGGGGAATCTCATCCGTTGCCTTTCAGGTGACAAACCGAAGCAGTGGGACATGGCCCTGGCTCAAGCAGAGTTTGCGTTCAACAACATGGTAAACCGATCGACAGAAAAGTCTCCGTTCCAGATTGTTTATGGGTGCGTGCCTCGTCACACACTCGATTTGGTTCCCCTGCCCAAGCTTCCGGGCATGAGCGTTACAGCTGAACATATGGCAGAGCAAATCATGGACATACATGCAGACGTGCGCAACAAATTACAGGCTTCGAACGAAAAGTACAAAGAAGCGGCCGACAAGCATCGACGCGCCAAAGTGTTCGAAATAGGTGATCAGGTGATGGTCCACCTACATAAAGAGCGATTTCCTACCGGGATCTACAACAAGTTGAAACACAAGAAGATTGGACCGGTACCGATCATTCGCAAGATCAATGACAATGCCTACGTTGTTGATCTTCCGGATGACATGGAGATTTCAAGGACTTTCAACATGGCAGATCTGTACGAATATCATGAACCAAAGCAGGACGAGAACTCGGGGTCGAGTTCTTTCGAAGTGGAGGAGACTGATGTAGAACGGGTCGCTGATTATTTCATGGCCCAGATGGAGCAAAAGAAGACCGGCCGGGGTCGAAAGTGATCCGGACCGTCATGACCGTAAATCGGTCGTATCTCACAATCCGGAATGAGTTACGGGACGTATAATATATCAATTTGGAGTAGCTCGAGCTACTTTAGCCAACCAACCCGCTACGTCGGGTTGCCCAAGCCGGAATCGCGAGATTCGATCGTATCGACGGTCATTAGGCTAGTTTATTTTCAGTTTTACTATTTATAGTAAGTTTTATTTCGATCATAACTTTGCATCTGTAAGGTTTTAGAGTTAGTGCCCAACATGAAAAGGGCTCAGAATATTTCGTAGAACAATGTGGTTAAGGCCGTTGATAACTTTCTATTTTTTGGCCGAAAACCAAGAGTTCTAGTAGGATTGAACGACTTCTATAAATAGTAAGTTTACTATTTATAGTAAGTTGCGTTTTCTAGGAGTTTAAGTTGGAGTTGGATTCTGATACTTTGCATAGGGTTTAGTTTCCTATTTATATGCATTGTAATTTCGTTTTTATTCACTCAATTATCAATAAATCAATTATTTGGAATTAAATTCTTTTTTTCTATCTTTTATTTCTTCTCGTGGATTCGAGAAACTATCGGTTAGGGAGACGGTGATCGACTTACCACGTCCTCCCTGCGTCATCAAGCTCATAACCTCTACTCACAAACCAAAGCCCTTATGCGGTTATGAGTAAATGATTTACTAAATCCTTAGGGCCGGTTTGCCTGCTACCTATTTTTCATTTTGAAATGCATCTTTAGTCTGCAATTTGGCTCATCCATCAACTAATGATCCATGTACAGAATCCAAACCATCCATGTGTCGTGTCCTGTGGTGAAGATAGGATGCCCCAATTATCAGGCCCATCCAGAATGCAGCTGGATCATACTAGCACTGTTCATCCTTGACAGTCTACCTTGCCCACAATCATTGACAGTTATAATATTGCTGCTGGGTCATACTAGCACTGTTCATCGTTGACAGTCTACCTTACCTACAGGCATTGACAGTAATATTGTACGTTGGGCAGTAAAATGAGTTCAAGCCATTTTTGAACGTTTAAGCAAACATGCCCTCATATATATTTTGAGTATATAGAATAAGGAAATTAGAAAAGGTGGTCACTGTAATCGACGGTTGGGCTGGCAGGCAAGACCAAAGTACTGCCAGCACAGGTTTTAAAAGACTAAAGCTAGCCAAAGGTCGTCAGTCCCAAATGCATATACCATACATATTTTCACTAGAAAACTATCCAGAGAGTGGAAAGTACAATGCTACATGGCCAGAGTGCTCCCACTGAGCCTTTTCAGAGATACCCAATACACATATATCAGCTACGAACAAGAATCCATCTTAAATAACATATACGAGCAAATCAGTGTTTCCAGATGATAGAACAAGTTCTATAGCAGGAATTAAAAAAAAGAAAAAAAAAAAAGAAGAGGAAGTGAAGGAACAAGACCAAAACCCACCTAAAATCTAACTTATTGATCAACATAGCAGATAAAATGGTTCTGCACTCCCATCACCAGGAGCTCACTCAAGAAATAGAACATAGAACCAGTAAGTAACTCAATCTGTAGAGGTCTTCTGATTTGGCTTGAATACATACTTTATGAGGGACTCAGTCCTTGATGGGCAGAAGCTCGGGGAACTGCTTCTTTATTTTGGTAGTGTCTAGTTCGTTGTTGCTCCTCGGGGCGACGATTACCTTCGCCTGCTCCTCCAGCGTGAAGTTCTTCAAAGTGAAGCTGGGGTCGATGTAGTCCCGGTACATCTCCAGGATCTCGTTGTGGCTGACCACGCCGGGATTGTTGCAGTTCCAAATCCCGGTGACATTCCTCTTGGCCATCTCAATGGAGATTGGGAGGAGCTCGTCCAAGATTGTCATCGATTTGGGGATGTTGACCACCTTCTCGTATCGAGTGATTTTCGTGATGAAGTTACGTGGGTTCAATAGATCTGATGAGATGGGCATCCTGACACGGAGGGTGCAGACATTCTCATAGTTCTTGCGCAGATCTTCCACCTGTTTTTTTAAGATGCAGAAATGATCATCAGGAGAAGGCCCCGAATTCAGAGAACCAATGATGCTTGAAAAAAGGCATCACAAAAGAAGAAAAACAAAATCAACAATGGCATGTCAAACTGGAAATTCAGATCAGAAAACATTTTCAGTTTCCATATGCTTGCCATGGTGTCGTTGCAGAACTGCATGTAAGACCTCCGCGCGCACAAAGGTGACAATTAAGGAAGGCAATGTTCAGCAACATGATGGGAGATAGTCAAAAGCCTACTCCAATGGGGATGAGATTGAGATAACCACAACATATTATGCCCAATGGCTATTTTTCCGAAGCAGAAAAGCAGCTACTTTCGCATTTACTATTTCTTTCATCTTTTTTATTGCAGACCTCAACGCCATGTGTACCATGTGGCCACTTAATTTGTTTCTTCTTTTTTTTCCTCCTTTTTCAATAACTAACAGAAAATCTTAATGAGCATTTTAACCCGTTTGATTTTTCATATTACATGTAAATTTTTGTAAATAAGAAATTATTACGTTTTTACTCAGTTTGAAAATGATGGTGTATTTCTGCCTAAAAAATCGGTCCAGAAGTAGTGAGCTATAATTTGTGGGTCCCACCATGATGCATATGACAGATTTGCACCGTCCATCCATTTTATCAGAACATTTTGAGGGATGAACTGAAAAATGAAGCAGATACAACACTCTAATGGCCCACACCAATCGAATCAGTGGCCACAATACATCCACCGTGGAAAGTTGTTTCCTTTGTGGGCCCCACATTGATGTTTATTTGCCATCTAACTGGTTCATAAGGTCACATAGACAAGGATAAGGGTAAAATACAAATCTCAGCTTAATCCAAAACTTCTCAGGGCCCTAAGAAGTTATTAATGGTAGACGTTATATTCTCATTATTTCCTGTGGTGTGATCCACTTGAGTTTTGGATCTGCTTCATTTTTTGGCTTATGCCCTAAATTCAGCTAGCATAGCAGATGGATGGTGTGGATAATCCATATACATCACAGTGGGCTCTACATTTAGCTCACAAAATCCTCCTTTTTAGTGTTGAAAAAGTATTTGTCACTGTCATCGGGAAATATGCGGTAATTGCCTAGGTAAATAATTATTACCCATTTACATGATAATTACAATCAATCCAGAAAATCAAACAGGCCCTAGAAGGAAGGAAGAAGAAAGAACGAAATAGATCCAATGGATGGGTAAGGTAGCCTCAACTAAATGACAACATCTCCACTCCATCAACGAGGGAGTCGGAAAAATCTCATTCATCTTTCTAAGGGCATTGTAAAAAAAGAAGTATTCATTTAGAAAGCAATTCCCAATCGAGTGCACTAAGGGCCTGCTGTTTTCATTTCCATGGAGGTAAACGCATTACTATTTATCCTATTTGATAAAAAAACGGTATTTCCTCCATGCAAAAAGGGTATGAAAAGGACCCACGTACATTTGTGGGCCCCATTGTGATGTCAGTGAGATATCCATGTCGTCCATCCATTTTACTGGAACATCTTAGGGCATGAGTCCAAAAATGAGGCAGATCCGAAGCTCAAGTGGCCCACACCATAGAAAATCGTGGTCATAAATATCTTTTAATGGTAGGAGTTCAATCTACTATTCTGTGTGGCATGGTCCACTTGTGCTTTGGATTTGCCTCAATTTTGGTTGAATGCTCTAAAATTAATTTACAAAATGGATGAACGGAGTGGATAAGCCATGTGTATCATAGTGGGGCCCACAAAAAAAATCTCACTCCTCAATTTTTGTGCACAAAAAGCAAATCATCAATTGTCATTCTTGAAATATGTGTAAGTAAATACATTATAAATAATTATTACCCATTTATAGTGTATTTACCACAGTGAAATGAAAACAAACAGGCCCTAAAGGTAAAAGTCTCCCTCACCTGACGGCTTGTGAAGATGCAGAGTCAGCTGCATTTCATGAATGCACCTCTTATAGCTCCAACTCACACCTTACTCGACTTACCAGCCTCAATGGATATGCCTGTCCCATTCTATCTCCCACCTCCTCTCCTACTTCACCATCTTCACAACCCTATATAAGTATCCTCAATATCTTTGATCTAACTTTCTCTCGTATAATCATTTTTCAACTAATCATGTTGTCCTACTTTCATTAATTTCTTTTCATAATGAGCAAATATCTTTTTCTCAAGTTGTTACATGTCCTCATTGACCTAAATTAATGGAAGTAGAAATGAAGCATTATAGAAAAACTTCACATGAACCTTATAGCAGTTACCATTGAAAAAGGTATCCATCGGCTGTAAGTCAATACATAAAGCCAAACACTATACCGATGGTACAATTGTACCATCACCTTTTGGTGGCAAAGGTGTATAACTAAATTAAAGGATTAGACTATCATGAAATATTTGATCATGACGCAAAACTTGTCACTAGTTGTTGTCTATTGGTTGTAGCTTCTATTTGCTATTAGCTAGAAAATACATCAACTGGATGTCAACAATGCTTTCCTTAATGGGGATCTTCACAAAGAAGTTTATATGACTATTTCACCAAATTCTACCAAATAAGGGGAGCAAAATTTTTGTCTTCTGAATAAGTCTTTCTACGGTTTCAAACATGCATAAAAAATTGGTTTGAAAAGTTTCATGTGCTCTAAAAGAAGTTGGTTATCATTAATCCTCAGTACATTATTCTCTTTTCACTTATTCCAATAGTATTATCTTTACTATTGTGCTTATTTATGCGAATGATCATATTATTCTCAACAACAACAATCAATTTGTCATCTCTACCTTGAAGTAATTTCTACATACCAAGTTCTACACTAAATATCTTGGCCCTTTGAAATATTTTTAAGCATTGAGATGACTCATTCTTCAATGGAAATCTTTTTAAGTTAACACAATACACCCTCAAGTATAGTACTGGTCATCTTTTAGCTTGATATTGTTGCTTTTCCTATATAACAAAATTTACGTTTGATTGATGAACAAAGTGATCTTCTTCAAGATCCCTCTATGTATTAATAACTTATTGAGCATCTCATCTCTATGTATTAATAACTTATTGAGCATCTCATTTATTTAACTATCACAATACTCGATATCATTTATTTGGTTGGATTTTCAATCAATTCATGCATCAACCTGATCACCAATTTCATTATAATATTGTTATTTACGTGTTAAGATATCTTAAATCTTCTCCTGACAAAGGTATTTTTTATCATCTAATAGTCGTCCTTAGCTATCCACTTTATGGGGTAGATGTGTTCCAGTAGGCTACCAGATCTGGTATGATTCTTCCATTGTCTCTTTTCTTTTTTCAATTTTTTTTTCTTTTTTTTCTTTTTTTTTTTCTTTCTTCCGCGATGTTTTGGATGCTGGAATTTTCCCTGATATAAAATTGTTGTGATGCTTCTGTTAAGGATTTTTTATCGGTAAGGATTATGGAGATTGTCAGCTATGCAGGGATTTCGTAGATGTATGGCCTATGGATTTCTGGCTGGGTTTCCCAAAAAAATAGGCACATGTATCTAACAGACCAATATTTACTTCGAACATCGATTATGTTTTTGTTTCAGGGGAGTACTACATACGACTGATCTTGAAGCAAGAGGTTGTGAATCTTAACATACTGAGCTTGCAAACGAGAGGTGATTGCATGTCTGATTATTTAGGCGAGGATTTTGTAATGCATGTGTGTGTTTTTCACACGTGTATATTCTCAACCTATCTATCCTATAAAAGAGGGTTCTGTGTTTTTTCATATAGAAGGAGGGATTTTTGCAATTTCAGGGTTTTATTTGCATGTATGATTACTTAAGCAACGATTAAGTAGTGCATGTGAGTGGTTTTCAACGATATATAATGCTAAAAAATAACTGAATGTTTCCCACAGGGGAATACGACATACATCTAATAGCCAGTCTCTTAGACTAGGAAGAAGACTTTCTGTACTTGCATAAGAGAAGTAATTATGTCTGACCATCACTCCTGTTTATTATCTTTAATTTTTCTTTGAGTAAATCAGTGTCTGTAGTATCTGTATTGATACTTTTTCTTTTAATGTTGTCTGAATGGAATTTTGATTGAGAGGTATGTTTTTATGAATCAGATCTGGATGTCATAGGTGGAATCAAAAGATCTTATAGGTCTTTTTTTTTTTATTTTTATACGTGCCTCTTCATTTTATTTCATCAAGAAGATCTCTATCAGCTGTTGAAAATTATGTTAACTAGTTATTATTTTGTTCATGTATATTCTGTTGAATGTCATCACGTCCTTTCTTATTGTGATTTCGATTGTATAGTTTCCTTTACAAATCAGCCAAATCAAGCTATGTATTGAAATAGTCTTTTTTTTTTTTTTTTTTGTCTTTGTTTGGTAGGTATTTTTAAATGCACTTATCTGGTGTCTTTTTTGTGTGATTTCCCAATAATATGGTCATTGACATTTTCTAGGGGTTCATAAAAGCTCAATATGTTCACATGACCAACATGTATTTACTGATGCGATTGTTCCAAAGTTATAGAAAATTGAATTAGCAGAGGTGTGTATGCTCAAGCAGACATGCACCCTACAAAAAATCAA
The DNA here is from genome assembly GCA_003013855.2 of Liriodendron chinense. NCBI lineage: Eukaryota > Viridiplantae > Streptophyta > Magnoliopsida > Magnoliales > Magnoliaceae > Liriodendron > Liriodendron chinense. Next base: position 22,315 of record PVNU02002253.1, read on the forward strand.
TCTCATACATGTGTATGCTCAAGCAGACATGCACCCTACACATATGGTCCGCGCCATAGGTACCAGGAGTGTCATTCCCCCTCACAAATATCAAGGTTTCTCGCATCTGATTTGCAACATTCATTTCATGCTTCTAGCTAAATGCTAAAAAATACAATATTATTTACTAATAAATTATTCAGTTCACACCATGCAATTAGAAATGCAATATTATTTACTAATGAAGTATTCAGTTTAACTCTCTAGTTACATGCTTTGAATTAAGAGTGCAATGGTATTTCTTTTTTTTTTTTTTTCCTTTTGTTTTCTTTTTTACTCGGTTTCAATAGTAGTTTCTTATCAATTGTTTAGTTGAACTGCACTGTTTTCATTGCAATCAGCTGGATCTACGTTGAAACTCTGTGAGTTTCACATGCAGAGTAAATCACCAGTGTCTGAATGAAAAGAACAAAAAGTAGCCATGCAATACAGGAAGGACAATGAAATGAAAATGACAATCTTAATTATACAATCCTAATTATATTTAGGAAACGTATATATAGTTGATTCGTAATCTTTAATTTGGCAAACAATCAAATGGAAATGACATCTCCCAACAATACAACAATGAACAAAAAAAAAAGACACTTTTGAAGACATAGAACATCGAAATGTCCTATATACATGCAACATAGTGATTTGAGTCAAGTAGACCAATGTCAATTGGATCTAACCCAAAATTTAACCATATAAATAAATATACATATTATTTGGTAATACTATCCGTGTTGATAAAACCCACGTTCATTCACATTCCCTCTTTTTTTCATCAGTCATTATCTCTCTATCTCTCACAGTTATTTGAGCAATAGATAATATGAAAGAAGATGAGGTAGCCGCTAGTATTATGATCCTGGCAACCTTGGCTTGCGTGTTAGCAGTCGGTGAATACTATCGAGTATATATGTTTAGGCGACCACCCCGTCACAGAAATTAAGAGAGGGAAAGGTCTATAAATAGTATTATCAAGAGATCTGACACAGATTGTTTGACTCAGGATGAGGCGAGATACATTCTTCCATCTTTGCCAAGTTCTAACAGAAAATACTAGTTTGCGTGACAGTCGAAGCGTCAGTTTAGAAGAGCAAGTTGTACTATTCCTTCACGCACTTGGACACAATGTTCGCAATCGGGTTATCGGACATCGCTTTATCAGATCTGGTGAAACCGTAAGCCGCCACTTTCATCTGGTGCTCCACTCAATTATCTCGCTTTAGCCTAATTATGTTAAACAAGCAGGCCCAACCACTCCTCTAGAAATTTCTTCAAATCCCCAATGGTTTACATGGTTTAAGGTAATGTGATAGATAGGTTGCTGTCAGTAGCCATTTGGGTGTACAATTATTCATATATATACTAAGTAGCACGATTTACTCTTATCTAAGATTGTGTCGGTGCAATAGACGGGACACACATTCCAGCTCATGTCCCTGCTTTTAAGAATGCAAGCTTTCACAATCGAAAGGGATTTTTATCACAGAATGTTGTTGTCGCTTTCTCTTTTGATATGAGCATCTTATACGTACTTGCGGGGTGGGAAGGGCTGGCCTCTGATGCCCGTGTACTACATAACGCATTGACGCGCGTGACATTGATCCTTTCATGGTCCCTACTGGTTAAGGTCTACTGAGAGAGCCAATTATAATTTGTGACTTAAGAAGTTTCTTTTCGCAATCGGTTTGATCTTTACCAAATTTTTATTCATGTAGGAAAATATTATGTTGTGGACGTTGGTTATACTCATTCGCCTGGCTTTATGGCTCCATATCGGGGGGTGCGATACCACTTACAAGAGTATCACACGGGAAGGGCTCCGGCAAACATGAAGGAATTATTTAACTATCGGCATGCTCAGCTAAGGAACGCAATTGAAAGATGTTTTGGAGTAATGAAAGCACGATTCCCTATTTTGAAGAATGCAGTACGGTTTAAGTACGAAACACAAGTTAAGATTATTGTAGCATGTTGTGTACTTCACAACTTTATCTGATTGACAGAGGCATTGGAGTCACCCTTCACCGATGGACTAGGAATAGAAACTAAGGTCGAGGGCATGCCGACCCCTAATGAAGTATCATCGGGCAATGAGAGACCATGGTTCGTCTGTGTTACACAACGTGAGAAGGAAGTATGATCGAGATTGCGTGATGAAAGCGAATCAAATGTGAATTGATTTGCAAAACAACAGTAGGCAAAACTAAGCACCTACTTTTTTTGGGATAGTGATTTGTGCTGAATTTTTCATATTTTGGCTACACAATCATCTAGTACTTCAATTATTTTTCACTTAAGTTGGCGTTTTTTCTAAGAATATATTGAGACATATTTATGGAATGAATGTTTTGTAAGCTTTTTTAAAGATATGAAGTATATATTTTTTTGGACATGTATGTTGAATATTGGAAAAAATCTCATTGTTAGGTGAAATTAACGAGATGGCGAGAACACCACAATCCACTCCAACGCAGTCCCCAAATACAACACCCGTTCTCCCTACACGTGTGTCACCTCGGCCACATTCTGACAAGTCCTTAGCAGAACCATCAATCAGGGGGCCTATAGTGAAGTGGACAACGGAAATGGACGAAGTAATGATGAACACCTTACTTGAACAAATAGCATTGGGTCAAAAATCTAACAACGGCTTCAAACGTGAGGCATACTAAACTATAGCTGATGATGTGACAAAGGCTACTGGGGTTATACTCAATTGGCTGAATGTATCAAATCGGGTGAGATATTACAAGAGACTATACACAGACGTTAAAGACCTATTATCTTCTAGTGGGTTTGGATGGGATGCTAAGCACCTGGTAGTGACAGCCCCTGACGATGTGTGGGATGATTACCTGAAGGTAATATTCATGTCCTATTGCTGCATTATGAGTCTTAATTTTATACTATCTTTCGCATAAAATAGTAGAATGTTTTATAGTGTATATTGCATAACACACATTGTAACTACTAATTGTTGCCTCTATATTGTCTCATCCACGAGCTGCACGTCTTCGAGGCAAACGAATCAATCGGATGGACGACCTCGCTGTACTTGTTGGGGATGACCAAGCCATAGGAAGATATGCTAGAGGTAGCCGGAATATGGTGGCATCGTCCTTGCGAGTTCAACGAGATTTAAACCAGGCATGGAATGATGATGATAATTTACAAGACCCTATGGATCTGTCTGCTGATCACTTAGGTGAATCTGAACCGGAGTTACGATTTTCTTCTAATAGCCAGTCTCGTCAAAGACAATTCGTCCGCAGTACTCTGACCCCCACATCTAATTCTAACACACCTCGTAATGGTAGTAGTGTGATTAGGAAACGTTCACGGCCTGTTCATCCTTGTGAAGTTTTCGGCTCATCTTTGTCTGAGGTGGCTGAAGCAATGCGGACTTTCACAATACGCTTTGTTGATGAAAAGGAGATTAACCGCATGGCTAGAGTCATCAATAGTTTGGATGAGATTGATGGGCTAAATAATAATTATTGGATTACTGCTGGTGAGATTCTTTCAAGGAATGAATAGGCTGCAGCGATGTTTGTGAATCTGCGAGGAGTAAGGCGTATGGATTGGCTAAGAAAATTGGTTAATGACCATTTCAGTGGTGCTGGTGGATCTAATCGAATCACTTTCTAACTCAGTTACTCTTCTTTTTTGAAATGTTGGATATTTACGGTTTCCTTTTTTGGATAAGGAGTAAGTTTATGGTTTTTGCAAACTATTTTGGACATGTATTAATATTATGGTATGGATATATTGCTGGATATACTACCATGGAGTTATTGGGATACTGGTTATATTCGAGTGGCTTATTTTAGATTTAATATTATGTTATTTTGCTTCGCGTAGATGGACTTTGTCCCTGGTGAGGACTTTCTTTTAATATCCATGTATGTGGTGGGTGTGCTACTTGTGGACTTCACTAATTAACATTTTAATGTCTGTTTGCTTTGGTACAAACGTTAAACTGTATGTAATTTTGTTGTGAATATTTCTTTGTTTGCAATATTGTATTATCTAATTATTGATGCAGATGCCGAAAGAAAAGTATTATGTTGTCTTTGGTGGTCGCCGACCCAGCAAATAGTTCTCATGGGAGGAGGCATGACTGCAGGTTGACGGATTCAGCGGTGCTAATCATCGCTCATTCACACGTATGAAGGATGCAACGGATGCATGGGCGAAGTTTTGGAGCGATCGTACACAATCAGACTCGAGCCTGCAACGACTGGTGGAGACATCTCCACATTTCCACATATCAGGAAATTTTCACTCCCACCTCCTCCTTCTCAATTCAAGTCGAACATCGGATGTTAACAATGGTTCAACAGGGTACATCGACAGAGAACTTGAATCAGAGTTACGGAACGCCAAGAATGGTTTCAAGGGGTACATCGACAGAGGACTTAAATTTGACCTTTAAAACATAAGTTGCACCTGTTTTCATCACTTTCATTTTTTTCCCCCCTTTTTTGCATCGTATGTAGTAACAAAACTGTATGGGTGCCTACTTTGAATCCCCTCTCAATTCAGTTCATGTGGACTTTTGTTTCTCCTCAAAAGTTTGAATCCCCATGGTATAAACTGTATTATATTATTACAACACAAATGTTGTACCTGATGTATGTCCCTGACTTCAGGCACATTTCACTTTCACCATGCACACCACGAAATAAAAAGGACCAGACATATTGAGATGAAGCACAGTGGTATGGATAGACTTTGAATCCCCAGGCCTTACCTTGATGTATCTGTTGTATCCAGACCGTCCATCCATTTGAGTCGGGTCCAAAGATGAAGTGGACCCAATTGCATCGATGATAAAACTTCTATGGCCTAATATGATTATTTTATAATACCCTGTTTCCAATAACCTGATGATCCTCTATGGTGGGCCCACAATTTTTCCAATCTGACGCACTAATTTTGACCATGCTGAATATTATTCTGTCCAAATGGATGGACGGTGTGGATTCAATACTTACAATATGGGTGGGCCAACTAGGTCACCTCACATCAGTAGTGAGTAAGAGCCTGAAGTAGTTTTTGTACATAACCAGTGCACGTCTATTAACGTGGAATTGATTCTCATCCACCTTGTGAAATGTTATCCCAAACATGCAAAGGGTGAGACTCATGGCTAATACATTACCTACATTTGCGCTCCAAACGTGGAGTGTAATCATCCAGACGAATTTCAAGTAACTCTAGCCGATTCGAAACATAGCATTGCATTTCCTGCAATAAACCCAATTCAAGAGAATTCCTGACTACCACCTAATACCGCTGGCCAAACAGAATTCAAGAGAATCGGTCGGAGGGGTTTTTTTTTTTTGTTTTGTTTGAATGATGAGCTTTTATAAAATAAATAATAATTAAAAAAAAGATAGGGTTTAGAGTAAAAATTTTGAATTTCTCATCAAAAGGGCAAAAAAAAATGAATCAGACAAAAAATTAGACTTTTAGTAAACCAGCCACAACTCAGAGCTATTACAGTAAAAATCCCGTCCGTGAATCTCCTACCGCAGCCCGTAAAAACAAAAGGATCCGTGACCCACCGTCATGGGTATACGATATCCGTTCCGTAAAAACATTTCCTGCAATAAACCCAATCCAAGAGAATTCAAGAGAATTCCTGACTAATTCCTGATTCCAAAGGGTGCATTTATTGCAAATTCTTAAATCCTAATTCCATCCCACCGACTACCACCTAATACCGCTGGCCAAACAGGCCCTTACTGTGAACCCCAAGATATGGGGTTCTACCACGGGTTCTACTTTACAATGCTGGGACAGAATCTCATCTCATGGAAAAAAAATATATACTACAATTTTACGATATCTGCAGCTGCTGCTAATAATATCTATGAATTCACTTAGACTCAAAACTCTTCTCTACAATCTTAATATTCCACATAACTAGCCCACAATCCTTTATTATGATAATTAAGTAGCCCTTTGTATTGCCACTAGTCTCACTTTTCATGAACAGACCAAATATATAGGTAAAAAAAAAAAAAAATCCTTTAGCATTTTGTGTACTTACTTTCATACTGACCGACCAACAACATGCAGAGATATCTTCACAAAACTCTTGATTGAGACCGATTTCATTTTTAACTTAGCAAGTTGGGCATTACGGACCTTTATACACCAACTTAAGGAGTATTAGAAAATTCAATTAGACATATTGGATTTTCCTTGTATTTATTTCCTTTCCTATCTAGCTTTAATCAGGTCAGTATATTTTTCATTGTAATCTATCTTGATTTATTGTAATTTTCCTTAATTGGGGCCCCTCCTCTCCAGTAGGGCCCCTCCTTTTTAATACATTCAAAGTTCTATGCTCAATAAAATTCTGTAAAAGAAATTCAAAATCAATTTCTCTAAATTTTTTTTATTAACTATAAATAAGCTTTTGTCCCATAATCAAGCTTATGTGATTATCCTAACTTTAAATTTTCATAGATGAACTGGACGGAGTGGATTTCCAATTGGCATCTCTATTGCCCACGTGGCCTTCGGCCACAGGAACTCCCCGTGGGCGGGGGACCAATCTGGGCCACTCATCAAAACGAAAGCCGATTGCAGTCTGAGTAAATCAGTACCCTAAGCCTACTGTGTAAACTCTGTGGGGTCCACCATGATTTATATATTTTATCCACTCGGTCTATACATTTTTCAGATAAGTTTAGGGATTTATTACAAAAATGAAGTATATAAAAATCTTAAAAGTGGATCACACCACAGGAATTAAATAGTGTGAATTGAACTTCTATCGTTCAAAAATTCTTGAGGGCTATAGAAGTTTTGGATCAAGCTGATATTTTTATTTCCCCTTCATCCATGTCTTTTTAATCTTATGAACAAGTTGGATGACATATAAACATCACTGTGGGCCCTAGAAATTTACCAATGGTTGAAATCATTATTCTCTCTATTTCCTGTGGTATGGTTCAGTTGACCTTTGGATATACTTTAATTTTGTCTCAAGGCCTAAAATGATCTGAAAAATCGGATGTACGGTGTGGATAAACCATATACATTCATAGACCCTTTTGTCTCAACGCCTAAAATGATTTGAAAAATCGGATGGACGGTGTGGATAAACCATATACATTCATGGTGGGACAAACTGAGTAACTCAGTACGCAATCCGATTTCCATCTAAACACAAGGGTCAAAGATACTGTGTTCAGTCATACATAATCTATGGTAAGTTCATCTTAGATTGGCCAAAGCAGAAGTTCATAACCTTACAATCCCTTGCCCTCTAAAAGGGTGGGCTGCCGGCACTTCAATGCCAACCGTTCGTTTTTCTTGTTTTTGAGTGTCCATTTGCAGGCCACCAATTGAGACCACATGATGATGGGTATGATTTTTTTAATTATTATTGTCTTTTTCTTTTTTCGTCCTATCCTGCATCTACTATTGACCCCCACCAGCTAGCTTCTGTAGTTTATGAACTATTAAGAGACATGCTCGGACCATCCGTAGCCCTTACACATGCCTATGGAGAGGGTCCCGCTCATGCCTCAATTGTCGACTCACAAGAGCTTCAAATAGAACTGTACATGAGCCGAGTCGAGTCGAGCTTTACCCTGCTTGTTGCTAGGCTCGAACTACCCGGCCCATACTCATTGCTCGACTCAACTCAACTCGGTCGAGTCAAGCGTGGACCCACTTGATTAGCAGACCGAGCAAGTTCAAGTCGAGCTAGAGTTTGAGTCTAGTCCGAATTTTCGAGCAGAGTCCAAGTTAGAGTCTTTCAAGCCGATTGCCGGTTGAACGGCCAAAATTAAAAAATAAAAATGAAATGGCTTAAGACGGAGTTCAAGAAAAAAGGACGAAAAAAATGAAAGGAGGAGAGATCTTACTGGACAAGAAAAAAATAATGGCAGGAAGAAGGATCTTACCGGACAAGAAAAAAAAAATGGAAGGAGGAGAGATCAGGGATTCAAGTTGACAAAGTAGCTCAAGCGTGGCCAGTGGCGGTGGGTGAACATACAGGCAGCGTGCAGCGGGTCAGCGTCTCAAGGCAGCTCAGGGGTGGTCGATCATCGAGCTAAGAAAGAGATCAGAAGAGAGGGAGTGGGGCCGGTGTGGCTGGTCATCGAGCTCAATGAGGGAGGGTTAGGTTTAGGGAGAGTCGGAGAGAGAGAGAGAGAGAGAGAGAGAGATGGGCACTCAGGCGAGTAAATTAGAAATGAGATTAGGTTTTTTTTATTTTTTTTTTTTCTTTTTTTTTTTTTTGTATTTATACTCTGAGTCAATGAGCCGAGCCAAGCCGAGTCAATTTCAAGCAAATATTTGAGTCAAGCCGAATCAAGTGTGGCCATGCTTGGTGCTCGACTCGAACTCATTCGAGCACTTAAAAAATAACTCGACTCGGCTCAAATTCACTTCGATCTAAGCCAAGTCAAGCATTTTTTAACTGAGTGAATTTTTCGAGCTTACTCGACTTGTTTACAGCTCTAGTTTCAAAACAGAGGTCATTGGTTCAGGTACCCAATTTGGGTGTGCTTGTGAGTGACTGTGTAAATAATAGTAATAATAAAATAAATAAATAAACACACACACACACATTCCTGTGGAGAAGTTTCAACTCAATATGGATGGAAAGAACGGCTGTGATCTATGGCAAAAACCCATCACACAGGGGACCACGGAATCTGTGAACATGTAAACAATGGAAATTAAGGGTGGCAATTGGCCAGAGAGACCATCCAACTCCACGAGGCCACCAGGCTTTGGCCTCATATGCATGGCCAGATCAATTTTGGGGTCAAGCCTAGTCTCGAGTAATTTTAGCCTGACCTACTTAGTGGGTCGGCCCACCCAAATTTATGTACATGCATGTATCATTCCAATCCTCAGTAATGCGACCCATCCATCATGAATGTAGACCGTTGGTTTCATTTCTTTGGGCATGCACGTTGCACTGGATCGATGGATGGATTAGGATGATCAAAGTAGGAAATAGGGATTTTGTCAAGTTTTGGGTCAGGTCAGGCCTAGCTGCTGTGCTAGGCCTTGGAGGGTTTGGTCCAGGTTTGACTTTTGGACCTTAAGAATCGGACTGGGCACAGTAGTAGCCTGGCCTGGCCCATATATACTGCTATAAACAGTCCATCTACTGGCCATTACATTGAACGGACATGATACAATAAAATCAGCAGTTGGACACAAGGCATTTAATGGTAGTGATGGTGTCCTTACAGTCTTATTTTCTATAAAAGGTAATGGGTGGGCTGGGCAGAATGGACTTCTTTTTTTTTTTTTTGGGTAGCGGCTGTTATAGGACCACCCAACTTTATATAAAAATGTGTGATATCTACAAGCGTCTCCTTCCTAATAAAACTCATGTGCAGGCATGGTACATGAGTGCCAGGTCCAATCCATCCATCACATTTGTGCTATTTTTATTTGTTTTCCCAAAAGTAAATCTTGGTCAATTCAACATGTGGGCCCCAATATTGAAAACAGCTAGATGGGTTGCAAAACTTCAGCCAAGTTTTTCAGCTATAGGTTTGTTTCGCAAACTGTGGCCCACCTGACTAGTAGATAAACTTGATTCCTGGGATGTAGCATCAATATATTGGTGTGATTTTGATGGATGGTTTGGATCTCGGGACCAGGTCTTGTACACATGTTTCTTGTTGGCGTGTGTGCCACCTGGCTTGCATCTCACTCGTACAAGTATAAATAGACTAGGCTATCGTTATCGGATGTTAGTATCATGGCTAAAATAAATGACGACGGGAAGCAATAAAGGTCTCGCGTGGGATGTGGATGTGGTGGCGATTCAGAAGCGGAATGATAGATGTGCCACACATCAGATGTACACGTGGCATGCATCCAAATGGTGGGCCTCATTGTTGATGGTAGCATAAAACAAAAAAATTAACAGAAATGAGATGATCCTACCCGTTGTGTCCACCTGCTAGCCAAGCTGGAAGACGCCTTGGCGTCGCAGGTCTCAGATGCGGGATCCATCATGGTGTGTGCATTGCACCATGATAATGATTAATGAATGGATTAGGAACATTGAAGTCGGAAATTGGGAACTTTGTCCAAGTTTTGGGTCAGATCAGGACCGGACTTGGGACGCTGTGCTAGGTCCTTGGAGGGTTTGGGCTGGGGCCGGTATTAGCCTGGCCTGCCCATTGCCACTGCTATAAACAAGCCCATCTCCTTTTCACCGGATATGTCATTTATTCCAATGGTTTAACATAGGGTGACTACCGATTTCATAGAGGGCCGTTTTTATAGCATTTGTAGCCTTTTTTTTTTTTTTTTTTTTTTAAAATAATAACAAGATGATGGCACCGGAAACCTCTGACTCAAGAGGTTAATATGTTAAGAAAGCATTACATGAACGGTTGTTCTATAGCTACATGTTTGGGCCCAGCAACATGTAGTGCCCAAAATCCACTTCATCCATAACCTGTTTCCCCTTAAAGCCCACTCCTAATCCCAAAATCCAGGCCGATCTGTCGTCGGACCCACCTCAATATTTTTGAAAAATCGACCCTCGCACATGATTCAATTTTAGGAACATGCCCTAAAACGATCTAAAAAAAACGGATTTACGGCGTGGATAACATAACATACATCCATGGTGGGCCCCACAGTATTTTAAGCGTACTGAGTAACTTTAGTACGCAAACCGCTTCCGTGACAAATCCCATGGTGGGCCCAACAGAACTCGATGACATCAACACACCACCGAGGTCGGTAGTGTGTAGGCCACCACGCAATCCGCTTGGCGGAGCAAAAATAAAATAAAATAAAGGACATAAAATGGCTGGCAGCGTCTTCGTTGAGGTGCAACTCCTCCTCCTTCCACTTCAGTAGTAGCTAGCAAGAGTAAGAGGAGAGAAAAATGGCGAAATTCCGTTCTATTCTCTACAGCTGGCTTTTGTTAGCCGTAATGGCAAGGAAGGTAAAATGCACTAATTTCTCTTCATACATTTCATAATTTTCATCATCAACAAATAACTAAAATGGGTTTTTGTGCAGATTCACATTGTATACATGGGAAATCTTCCCAAAGGAGTGTCGATGGCGTCCCACCACACCATGCTGGAAGCTGTTCTTGGAAGGTAACTCATTATCTTCTACGACTCTCTCGCTGCAATTTCTATTACAACTGCCACTAACAACGACTGTGATGATGATAACATAAGGAGGTGTGTGATTAATCAGGACAGTGCATATGGTGGGCCTTCTACATGTACCTGTAGTTGAAAATAACTCCAAAGGGACTTTCGAATGGACGGTCATTTATAAAATTGGCGTAAGCAGTGGAAACTACTTATGGCTGGGATCATCTAATTTATGTGTATCTCAAATCAATTTTCATCTTTAATGGGTCCACCAGATGGTCAGTACTGATTGAAAATATCTCCACCGTCTAGTGCAGCAACATGGTTCTATAACATTTGGGTTGTTCTTCCTTCATACATCTCCAAAGGTGTGGAATTCAGAGACTGATAGCAGAGGATCATCTTTTATATATATATATATATATATATATATATATATATATAAGGAATGCTCCTCAGGGAGCCGTCTCTCGGTGGAACTTGTGAGAGACTTTTAGGGACTCATCGCATGTGATGTGTCCCTAAAATCTGAGCTGTCCATGTGATGCGGCACCCTGAAAAACACCCAGGGCCTGATTTTCAACCTGGTTCACAAATTTGGTGGGCCATAGAAAAAGGAAATAGTTTCCTTCCTTGATTTGCCTCTCTCTCTCTTCTATGGCCCATCAGATTTCTGAATCAGGTTGAAAGTAAGGCCTCGGAGGTTTTTTGGAGTGCTGCATCACATGGATAGCTTAGTTTTTGGGGACACATCACGTGTAATGAGTCTTCAAAAATCTCTCAGGAGCTCCCGCGAGAGATGGTTCGCTGGTGAACATATATATATATATATATATATATATATATATATATATATATATATATATAAAATCTCTCAGGAGCTCCCGCGAGAGATGGTTCGCTGGTGAACATATATATATATATATATATATATATATATATATATATATATATATATATATATATATATATATATATATATATATATATTGGGGTCCTATCGTTTGGCAATCGAACCATTTTGGCCGTTGTTCTTGTGGGGTGGTGATTAAGGTTGGTTAATGAGCTAAACTATTCGTGAATGGTTTTGAGTTTCGTTCGATCAAAGCTTGTTTGAGTTCGTTTGATTAGTAAATAAACCAAACTCAAACCTTGTTTTTAGGTTTGATTAGTAATCAAACCAAACTCAACATGCACGTGTTCGGTTCAGTTAGGCTCAATAGGGTTCGTTTATAGCTGAAAAGCATTGTTTCCTATAATATGGTCCACCTGAGATTTGCATTTGCTTCATTTTTTAGCTCCTGTCATTAAATGATTTGATGAAATATATATATGGAATATATGCATCAAGGTGAGCCCCACAGTAAGAGCCTCACCGTCTTGACTTTCTTGGATGTGGACTATATGTTGCAAGGTGGGCCCCACAATAAGCCTATCCAAAGCTCAAGTGGACCATATCACGCCGTCCAACCTACAATGAACTCTGAAGGTGCAATATCTCATTTACACAGGCGTTTAAAATGTTGTATATAGGGGTGGTTAATGAAAAAAACTATTCATGAATGGTTTGAGTTCAGATCAATTAAATCTCGTTTGAGTTTGTTTGATTAGTAAACAACCAAACCCAAACTCAAATTTGAGTTTTAGTTATCAAACTCAAATCAAACACGGTGGTATTCAGTTCGACTCAGTTCATTTATACCCCTAGTGGTGATAACAACATGCCCTGGGCCCTACACGCCCTTATGTGAGACCAAATGAGGGACATGGCTACTCACGAGAATAGCCGTTCAAATACGACTCTCCTCATACGTGCGAATGTGACATGCATATATCTGTGTGAGATCCGAGAAATTCATCATGTGGGGCCCACCGTATAAACATTCCCTGGTATGAAAGTAAGGGCAGTCAACTGATCAGAGAGGTGACAAGTGTACGAGAGAAAATGATGAACAGTGCACATTCAATTTTAAAACACGTGTGGCTGTTTTTTTAGCAGCCACACAGTAGTAGCTGCAGCATCTGCTTGAGGTTCAACTCGTTTTTCCTACTCAATAGTAGCTAGCAAGAGGAACCGGGCTGCCAATAAAGAGATGTAGTCATACTTCAGTTGCTCGTTCCTAGAGATTTTGCTTACAAAATTCAGAGTAGGGTGGCAATGGGCCAGGGTTGGCCCAAGCCAGCCCTGGTACTAACCCTAATTGGGCTAAAAGCCTTAGCCTTGACCCTCACCCTACACAGCCGACCCAGTCCAGGACTGGCCTATTAGAGGGTAAAATGATCGAAGGTTTGAATAGGTGTAATCTGAGATTTCTAAAACCGAAGCTTAACACTTGTTTTATGGGAGTGCCCAAAGGCAGCAATGTCTCATGTCTTATTTTCATAGGAAATCCTTCCAGGCCTTTACTTGCAATGGGGAGCTTAGACTGACCAATCCATTAATCTGTATTGTTCATTGGGTCCAAGGAACACTTCATAGATAACCACTAAAGCGTCACACGGATTCGACAAGTATTAACCATTCGATGAATGGTCTTTAATATGGACAGCCAAGATTATTTACACAGTTGTAGGTCAAATCAACAATTTGATCCATCTATTTGCCAGAGATCATCATGGATTGGTTATGATTCTAAAAATCTCCCAATATGGAATATTTTAGCTGTATAATATTTGTTTTTTTCTTGGTTGAATCTGAACCATTGCTGCGTCTCTCCTCATCATCTGTCCGTTAATTACCTATCCAAGGGTGAGATTTCCTCCTTGTACAGGCCATTTTTTGCTGGCTGGGCCATCCTCAGTGGGACAATTATATCAACTGTTTGGATAATGGGATCACGACTCCACTTGGCCCCACTTGCACGTAATGAAAACCCAAACTGTGCCGTCCACTCCAAAACCATAAGATCATAAACGTGACATATGTGAATGAGTTCGGAGCCATCTACAAATCAAAGCTGACCCAAGACGATACGGCCCTTATCTTGGGCCCACCTTGATGTATGTATTCTATATCCACGTGGTCCATCCATTTTGAAAGATCATTTTAGGGCATGAGCACAAAAATGTAGATCCAATTCTCAACTGGACCATAACATAGGAAACAGTGGTGATTGACCATTAATGGGCCACAAAGGTTTTGGATAAAGCTAGTATTTGTTTTTTACCTTCATCCGAGTTTATGTGAGCTTACCAACAGGTTGGATGGAAAACAAACATTACAGTGGGCCATAGGAAGTTTTTAATGATAGGGCATTCAGTCACCACTATTACATATGGTATGGTCCACCTGAGAATTGGATCTGCTTCACTTTTGGGCTCATGCCCTAAAATAATATGAGAAACAGATGGACCGCATGCTGTATAATACATATATTAAGGTGGGGCCCTATAATAAGGGCCGCACCATCTTGGGTGAGTCCGGACCGCACCTAATCCACTCCCCTCACAGCTGGCTATAATACATATATCACGGGTCTCATGCAGATGGATTATGGGTTTCTTTTAGATGGTTCAATATTTCAATCCATGAAATATGTGTGTGTATATAATTTATTGTTTATTTATATATAATTGGGTTTGAGTATGTGTTGGTGCATACCCACCTCTGACCCATTTTATTAATCAAGCTAAAAATGATACCTACACCCACACTTGTTTAGCTACACCCATACCCAGCCCATGTTAGTTTGGGTGGTACCCATTGGGTGCACCAGGTCATTTGGCACCCCTAGATGAGGGCACCCACCATTAAAACCTTGTAGCGCCCACTGTTGTTTTGGATCAGTTCAGTGGGAATGACCTTCTAAACGGTTTGAATGGGATATAAACATCAAGGTGGAGCCCACGGAGGTTTTAACAGTTCATTTCCACACTTTTCCCTCTCTTATGGCCCACTTTAGTCTTGGATCTGGCTCATTTTGGTCGCATGTCCTAAAATGATCTCAAAAAATGGATGAATGAGTAGATTTCTCACAAATATCACAGTGGCCCCTACCTAGTTCCCAGCGCAGTAACTTCCTGCTCAAGCCTTTCGGAAATCCGCGTACCTGGTACACTATGCAATCCACTTTCTCCAGCAGACACATCGCTACTGGACAGTTCTCTGTGGGCCCCTCCATGATGTATATTTTTATCCATGCTATCCATCCATTTCTCCATATCAATTTAGGGCATGAAGCCAAAAATGAGGGAGATGAAAGTCTCTGGTGGACCACACCACAAGAAAACTGTGGTGATTGAATGAGGGTAGTTTTGTCATTTTAAGAAATATAATTCATAGATGTCCAACTATGCCAACCTTAAGTGTTTTACTTTAAATATTTTGAAAGCATGCAGTTATTTGGGAATAGCCTGAAAGGTAGATGGTTATAAGGATAAATCCCTAAAATTTATACTCTCCAAGTTGATGTTTCTTCGTCATGTTCATTCTTCGATGAATTTTTGGATTTACAGAAAGCTCGTTGGAGCCCACTACATCTGTCATGACTTCTACGGAGTTATGGACTTCAAATCTCCGGGAGACTCAGAAGGACATAGGACCCATACTACTTTCACCGCAGCAGGCTGTGATGTGGCTGGACCAAACTAACTTGGGTTAGCCCAAGGAATTGCAAGAGGCGGAGTCCTATAAGAAAGAATCGCCGTGTACAAAGTATGCCGGTTATCCGGATATGCCCTGACTGATATCTTGGCTGCTTTTGACAATGCAGTGGCTAATGGTGCGTTTGGATGCAGCATCGAAAATGAATCGTGATTTATTCCAAAGTGGTAATGAACAAAATCGCAATTCAATTCAATTCAATATCCAAATGCGGCCTAATAAATAAATAACTGCTTTTGACATCCCTGGAATAAAAATGATTTGGGTATTGCTTTCTTATTAGATTGAATGTAGTCTAATACTTTTACACCATCTTCTATACTGAGAAAAGTACTCTCGCAATGGATAAGAGAAGGCCAAATCAGAGTATCTGCTGTCAGCCATGATGTTGCCCAATCCATCAGCCTCCATAACCCCGGAACCGTCCTTGACGCCGCCATAGAGGACAATCTTTCCTTGCACTTTGTATGAATTGAGAGATCCAGCATGGCAGGATCTTGACATATCAGCAGAAGCACTGGCCGATACCTTTGGAGCAGATCCTCCATGGATCAACGAGATGACGTACCATTGAGGTCGAATGGATTGATGGCATTTCCCTACCATTGGTGGCGGATGGGACACTGATATGACGTCAACCCCATCCGCCACCAATGGTAGGGAAACACCATCAATCCATTCGACCTCAATGGTTCGTCGTTCCCAATGATCTGTGGAGGATCTGCTCCAAACGTATCGGCTTGTGATTCTGCTGATATTTCAAGAACTTACCATGCAGGATCTCTCAATTCATACAAAGCGCGAGGGAAATTGTCCCCTGTGACGGCATCAAGGATGGTTCCAGGGTTATGGAGGCTGATGGATTGGGTAACATCATGGCCGACAGTGGATACTCTGATTTCGCCTTCTCTCATCCATTGCCAGAGTACCGCATAGAAGATGGTGTAAAGGTATTGTGTGAAACTTAATCTTAATGCGGAATAATCAGATCGTCTATGCATCAAATAATGTAGATTCCATACTGTAATCTTAAAGCCATACCTGATTGGGAAGACATTCCCGATGCCGTCGTGTTGCCGAGAAGAATACTTGGTCCTCCGCACCTAACACCTTTAGGAGAACCTCTCAATGGGGACTAGGGTTTTCTCTTGTATGTTGGTTAGGGGACCAAGACGTATATTTATAGGAAAGAGGGCCAGAGAAGCTTACCCATCACACTTCTCTCCTCTAAGGTCTCCACACCGTAGGTTTCCATATCTGGCTTAATAACCGCGCATAAGGGCCACGGTTCAAGCGTCCCGCCCCAAACCTATTTGCAATGATCACAACTGTAGTGGCACTACGCCAAAATCGCATTTTTGCGACGGACCAAGTCCGTCGCAAATTGATAATAGCGACGGACTTGGTCCGTCGCATGGGCCGTCGCTGTTTACTATGTGGCAAATATTAAACGACGGATTATGTCCGTCGCTTTTAAACGACGAATTACGCCCGTCGCTAAATTATGTAAAGCGACGGATTTAGCGACGGACATCGGTCCGTCGTACAAAATTGTTGCCACGTAAATTGGTCCGTCGTTAAATTTATGGGCGACATTTATTTAGGAATTTTAGCGACGGGTTTGGTCCGTCGCTAAGTTTTCTGAACACACACCTATTACGTTTGAATTTATTTTTGAATCTATTGCACCTGATAGTCATCCAAATTATTTAAAACAAAAAAAAATTTAAAACCTAACAAATCATAATTATATCATATATGAAACTTAAAGTCCTTACATTTCTAGTGAAAAATAATATTAATATTTGTTACAAATCTACACATTGAAGTGAACCATTCTCCATAGAATGAGCAACTAGGCTTTATTTTGTTCCCAATATTGAAACCAATCTCTTGACCATATGTGAAGCTAGCCTTCATTTCTAATCTTTCCTGTGTAGCTACTTCCACCTCATACGTTAGCAAATCCATCAACTGGTCCACCTGCAAAATCCAGAATATAAAACATAAAGAGTATCAGTATTATATGAAACATACATAATGTTTTCTTCACATATGTGATTAAGAATCAAAATCTTAATCGGGCTTTCCTTGATCTCCGTGTAGTGAAAAAGATAATCATAAATTTGTATTTGTAGCTCTTAGTGCTTTTCCTAGAGGTACCCGTGCTAGAAAAGAAACATTCTTTTAACAAGAAGCCTCCATTTTGTTGATAGTACTTGCCTTTGAGCTTTGTTTCGTTGTTCTTCTTGCGAACCCAGTACGAAAAAGTGAGACATGGTATCCAAAACACAATAAATGCGGAGGTTGCTGCAAGGGAAGAAGAAAAGAAGATCATCGAGTGTGTTAAGTGGTTGTACAAATGGGATTCTGCAAATTGGTGATTTGAGATAAACTTAAATTCGAACTGCATGGTGAGTATCCCACAAGGAGGGGGTGCTCGCTACTCACAGCAAGAGCATGTTCTTGGAAGTCCATTCAAGATGGACGCTTGAAGCGCAACATCTGGTTGTGAATATGAATCTATAATACTGGGCTACTAAGGCTTCTCCTAATTTACCAAAATTCTTAAGTTTAATGTCTTGTGTGCTCACTCTGATTTGTACACTTTGGTGATGGATCTGGAGTGTCTGATTAGTGAACCAACTATCAGAAGAACAAAATCCCCAAAATTGCACTGATTTTAAGTTCATATCTCTTTTACCCACCTCCCACTTTCGAATATTTGAGAAAATTTTAAAGCAATGGTCTGAAAAGTAGCTATTGGGGCTGAATGTCCAGAAAAGCCAACTCCTGCTGCACTTTTACCATTGGCTTCTCCATGGGGTGGTCTGTTAGTTGTTGGGTCCAGATTGATCAACATATTTGTCAATCTTGTGAGTAGGATAGATGCCATTTGGAAAACGTCAATCAGCATGCACCTTGTATACGGCCTCCAATTCTATTTACTTGGTTAAATCCTCACAGCGATGATTAATTAGAAGGAATGGGAGTTATCTCTAACCTAGGATAGCTTGGGGCAGTGGAAATGGCTTATGACATCCATTTCTCAGTTTAAAAACATCGCCTATAGTCCCGTTTGGGCACACACAAGCATATCCTGGAATATTTAGAATCGGGCAAGTTAAAATTAAAAATTAAAAATCTCAAACACCGAGTATTTCGTTAGTGGAGTGACAAAACTATTGTAAGTATATGTCTGTAATATATATAGGATTTGATATCCAGTAGGTAAAAGACTTTCTATGACCAATCTTTTAAAAGAAGTTGAATAATCAAATAAAAAATAAGATCATAGATCACAAGATCCTATTCTTTTTCTTTTTTCACAATCAGGGATGATAGCCGGTCCTGATTTGTGACCGTTCATCATTCGACAAACAAAACGGAACAATGAACAGTCTGGATTTGATATATAGTGGACAAAAGACTACTGCAATTGAGGCAAAGATGGCATAGAGCTATTGCCAAAGTCAAAACAGAGTTTCTATGTCCAATTTTCCGAAAAAGTTTAATAGTCAAATCAGAATATCAGATCATAGATCATAAGAAACTATCATTGTTTCACAATCAGGGATGATGACTAGTCCCGATTTGGTGACCTTTCCTCATCCAAACAATACAAAATGATGAACGGTCTGGATTTAACATCTAGTGGGCAAAAGACAATCACAATTGAGGAAAAGGCTGGCATAGATCATTTCTGAACTCAAATGAGAATTTCTATGATCAATGTTCTCAAAAAGTTGAATAATCGAATCATCAAATCAGATCATAGATCATAACATAATATCATTTATTCACAATCAGGGATGATGATTGATCCTGATTTGTGACTGTTCATCATCCAATAAACAAAAAGGAATGGTGAATGGTCTGATTTGATATCAAGTGGGCGAAACACTATTGCAATTGAGACAAGGTTGGCATAGAGCTATTGGGAAACTCAAAAAGTAGAATAAATCAGATCATAGATCATAAGACAATATCATTTTTTACACAATTAGGGATGATGACCTGTCCTGATTTGTGACCTTTCATCATCCAATCAACAAAAAGGCCGCTGAATGTTGTTGGATCACATTCTTTTGTACAATTCTATTCTAATAGATGTCTCTGCCTCTGTGATGAACTCATCTTGGTTCACCAAGATTCACCACTGTACATGTGGCTGCAGTACAGTTGGTGAATCCAAACCATCCACCAGGTGGGGTTGAATTTCCCTCAGTAGAAAAATCACATCGTTCGAGCAATCCTATCCTATCTATCTACAGCCTTCAAATTAATGGACGGGACACAATCAAAAACAAAATTCCATTCACAAGATTGGCTAGGATCTTCCAATTGGTGTGGTTTTCAATAAATGGGTTGTCCATGGTACCACATGGACGGCCAAGATTTCATGACCATTCATCAACATCTCCAACAGCGAGACAGGACAAACCATCTTTTCTAAGCAGGCTTGCAAGAGGTGGAGGCCCAGAAGATAGCAACCCCATCAATGCATGACTGCCCTGGGTTACCAAGAGAACACCCATTGGTGTTTAACTTCCACCAGTGCTCCACGCACACAGACCTTGGGCTTTCTGCTCAAATCATGTATGGTCTCCACCCACTTCCTCAAGAGGTCCAAAGGAGAGACTCCACAAAATTTATTGTCTATCATTGGCTTCTATGGTAGAATCAGTCGGGGAGGCCCGAGAGGCAGTGGTTTACCCTGTGGTGGATGTCAGCAGTTCGAGTCCGCTTATCTCCAGCTCGTTACCTTAGCCAATACAAAGGTACAGGATAGCACCCAATTGTTCCAATTCGGCAGTCCGATCTATGATTTATCATTCATGGATGTTGATAAGATCCTTCCATTTAGCAGCACCTTAGGATGGCATAGCCTTAACGTTAATGGCGAGGTTCAAACGAGGAAAGGTTTATGGTGGATACCTTGGCACCGAGAGACGTTTGGCTGCAAGGACCCTAGGAGGCCATATTTGATTTGATTTTCTCAAATAGCTGCTCCCTAGGACAGGAGACCCCTTCAAATATATTTCTTTTTTGTTCTTGCCAGTTACTACACATTATAGCATGCGATAACAGGCACCAGACAAATATCACTCTTGAGCAAAATGGTTCAGCAGCCAACTAGAATTCCTGATTCACAGTACTCAATTCCAACTACGTCACAAGACTCATAACCTGTCCATTCTCCTCCAGTTTAGATTATGACAAAAGTTTTATGGGCATGGGTGCCGCATACCCATAATTGATTTAAATATCAATTTTGACAGGCACATGGCAAAAAATAAATTTAGAATTCTTCTACAGCTAAATGGAAACTAGGATATCCAAACTTCTGGTATTTCAAAACCAAACAGCTAAATAAAACAAATTTTGGACATTCCGCTTGCATGGCGTAACTGGTTCAGAGGGCTCTACGATGGGAATAGACAGGACAGGATAGAAAGGAATAAAAGGTGTAGAATAAGCTACTTTAAGACCCTGAGCATCTAGATTTTGATATCCTAAAGTGGACTGGGAGCAGTGCATCACCCTGGTTAGAAAGATAATGAGTATGATATTCAAAAAGCATATTCTTAAGGTAATTGGAATTTGGAATACTCACAGGATGAATTCCAAGCAGCTTCTGATTTGCGACAGACACAACCTGCAGAAAAGGTTTTGCTTAAACATGATCATGAAATTTATAAATATGATTCCACTTGAAGCTGAATGAGAAGCATATGATTCTGAAATTGATAATCAAAGCATGAAAACATACAGCAAATGCCTCATTTATTTCATAGTAATCAATTTGAGAAGCTTCCAGGCCAGCATTTGAAATGGCTTTCGGTATTGCAAGTGCTGGAGCAGTCGTAAATAACTCAGGTGCCTGCATGGAGAATCCTATTTCAGCATCCAGTTGGACTTCCTAAAGCCAATCTACCCCTCCCAAAAGAAAAGAAGAAAGAAAGAAAGAAAGAAAGCAGAAGAGATTGAAATTAACCAGAAGTTCCTAGGTTACAGAATGGCAATGCCTGATTCCTCTGAAAGGAAATGTCCTTTGTTTAGCATAATAATCATGAGAACTGCCATGCCATAAGTACTTTCAAATGGACTCAGGAAAATTTCCATCACTTTCTGGTGTTCAGATGGTTTGTGACATTTTCCAGAGAGAGAGCTTTAGTAATCATTAACAAAATACCTGAGCTGCATCAGCATATCCTGAGATCTTTGCAATCACTTGCAGTCCTAGTTCAAGTGCCTTTTCTCCACTCACTAACACTAATGCAGCAGCACCATCACTGTCCAAAGGAAAATAATAATAATAAAGCTTCGAATGCAAATCGATGTGAAATACTAGCAAAAAAAATTGAACTTGCACCTCTTATCAGTTATCAGTCACATCACTCACCATACTGAAGAATAAATAAAGAACATCTGAGACTCAATATGGAACCAGGAGATGGGAAAAGTATCTAGCATATTGCAAAAGGATGGGAGAGGATCACCCTTCATCTAATGAGAATTAAGAATGGCCTGAATTTGAAAATAATGATGCAATAATACAAAGTCATAGAGAGGTCTTAAACAAAATATAGGGACCATTTCTAAATATAGTTTAAGGGGCTATTTTATCCACTACAGAATTTCGAGTGCAGTCTGTCAATTTTGCCCAGATGCTTAGATGTTTCAGCATTCGCATTATCAAGTTGAAATGACTGAACAGCCTTTAAAAATAATAATAATAATAATAATAATAATAATAATAATAATAATAATAATAATAATAATAATAATAATAATAATAATAACAAACATCATCTCATTTTAGAATATGTAACCATCTATAATATTTGGAAATGGACCCAAGATCGTGTCCCATGACCAGGCTTCAGCACCTATGACCAGCAACCCAGGTAAAACCAGTCTAGGACACAAACAACTTGTCTAGAACACAGACAACTTGTGCAATTCGCACTCATGACATCAGCCAGCAACAATATCAAAAGCGCACAAATAGCAAGCACAGGAGATGAAAGTAGACCTTATACTAGAGGCATTGCCGGCGGTAACGGAACCTCCATTCTCCTTAAAATTTGGCTGGAGCTTCCTTAGTTTTACAGGATCAAACTGGCCAGACAAACACAGTATATTATTATTAGTTGAGCTTCTAAAAATTATAAAAGCAACTAGAAAATATATGCTGAGAAACTCCACATCAACATGCCCATCTTCTGTAAAATATTTTACATCTAAACACTTAAACTGACTTGTTGAATAACAATAGTAATAAAGAAATAAACAAAAACATAATTAAATCCTTTCAGCACAGAAAGCTATGCAGAAAGAATCAAAGGACATACAATCTCAACTAGAATATATATACTGTCTAGAATTTTATAGACTGATGCCTTAATAAATGTGAAGAGTACAGTTCCATGACTCCAAAATGTTGAAAGCATGGAAACATAACCAAAATACATTTACTTCCACAATCATCTTCTGTCATTACTTTTTCTAGGCCTTCATCTTTATCAACAAGCACGGATGGCTTTCCTCTCCCCCCAGAAACTTCAACCTGCATGATTAAAAAAAGTAATCGTAATTAAATTAAAAAAATCCTTATAAATCAAAACCCTTTCTTATAATTACCAATTTACCATAGAACTAGAATTCTAACCGGAACTATTTCCCATGCAAAGGCACCACCATTGCGAGCAGCAATACCAAGCTCAAAGCTCTGAATGGCATAGGAATCCTGTAAAAGTCAAATACAGTAACTTAGAAGTCTTCCAATCTAACTGTACAAAATTTGGTCATTTCGCCTTGACTGAACTTGAATTTGCACAAACTTGATAAAAAAATGCATTGATCACTAGATCAGGTAAAGAGTACACACAGTAAGTAGCAGCAATCGCCATGATTTCACGGTCCTGGCCCACCAAAACCATGATCTTCGTGATATTTAGCCATAACAAGCTGATGGGTATGCTTGCAATAAGTAGGATCACAATCATTCGATGCAATGACAGGGTGATCAGGTCCCAGTTCTTGGACCCATATGCTTGGCTGCAGACGGGTTCGAGTCCAGAAGCAAGTCCAAAAAGGACCGAATATCCGGTGATGTTTGTGAAACCGATTGCGAAGGCCCCACCGGCGAGTTCTAAGCTTCCGAGCCGTCCTAAACAGAAGACTGAGAGCATAGCCCGGACATAGATGACCAAGTTCATGGCTGTGATCGGCAACGCCATGGACCATAGTTCTTTTAGCTCGTTGATAACCCATGTGATCAGTGAACAACACCCAAAATGGGACCAGCAATAGTTGTGCAGAAACTGTGCAGAAATTCCAAGTACCCATATTGGGCCTTGCACCATAAATTCTAGGCACACTTTCAGCGGGCCCCACCTTAGGGGTTTTGATGCCCATATATAGGGCTATCAAAAGGTCACATCCTCTCGCCCAGAGTGGACCCCATGTGATCATGAATCGGACCCAAAAATGGGCCCGGCTAATTTCTGCACAAGATGAAAACTGAAAATCTGTTCTAATGGATCTTGTGTGGCCCCATCTCTGTGGGGTCCACCAACTGTGTGTGGGTCTTTTCAGACCACCAAATCTAATCAAGCCCCTTTCTCACCAAAACAGATAAATCTATATCACAAACAAAGCAAAATTCCAACGAAATCAACACATAAATAACAAACCCACTTATCATCAAATGCCAAATCCATGTGCCGTACAGGCATTCTATCAAACACGTGAGAGGCATCCTTCGCACTCCCACAATTCCCATAATAATACCTTATTTGCATTGAGAAGCCTCGGGTTTGCAAGAGAATCAATCTGGATTAGAAAGCAACTTCAAGTTATAACAATAGATATCTATAACCATGACTGATCTCAAAAGGCGAGATCATACCCATGACCATCAAAACCCCCTCTTAACAAAGAAATTGCAGATGAATCTAATCAAGAACCATAGAACTCATAGAAACAGAAGGTTCCCATGTTTGGCATGGAACCTTGGTGTCCAAAAGAAACAAAAAGGAATGATCAAAGAGAAAGCCAATAGGTAGGAATTCTAAGAGGAAGCAGTACAACATCCAAAAAGAAAATCCAAAACCAGAAAAAAACTGAAAACGGGAAATACAATAACTGAGATATACCAAAACAGGAAAACATAAACAAGAAAGCCACAGTTTAAGGTTCCAAATTACCCTCCGTTGCATGTAGGGAGAAACGCCAATAAAACCCTCACGCATAAAGGATGGTATTACAGATACAACCAATTCAAGATCTGTGGTCCATCAAAGACACAGGTCCCTAATCTTGAACCTTCTAAGTCTTAAATTTCACACATTTATTTCAGGAATCTCATCAAACATGTGCCATGCTTGTTGCTCACTAGGTAATGAAATTACACATTTGTTTCAGGAATTTCATCAAACATGTGACATGCTTGTTGTTCACGGGATAATGAAATTACACACATTTGTTTCAGAAATTTCATCAAACACGTGGCCTGCTTGTTGCTCATTGGAATTTCATCAAACACATTTGAACCAGTCCGTAGTCATTTAAAGAAAAGTAAAATCCTCTACCAGAAGCAACCTTAAGAAAATTTCAACAATCCAATTAGAAAATGGAACATGACTTATCAAAGTGACAGAGTGCATGCACCTTGCTTACCTGCAAACACAAATACCGAACATATAACCCAACAATGAAGGATATCCATACCAAAAACCTAATCAAAAGCCTGAACTAAATACCAATCCATCAAGAAAACTCAAAGCAGAAAGCCTAAATTAAAATCCTAATAAAAATATTAGGATTTTTATTAGCCTAAACCAGAAAAAAACTGAATACCCTGCTTGTTGCTCATTGGATTTTTGGAGAGAGAGAGAGAGAGAGAGAGAGAGAGAGACAGGAGGGGCGGGAGACGGCAGAGAGTGAGAGGGAATGAGGGATTTGGGGGGTTTTTCAAAGTAAGGGGACGGGGAATCGGATTGCACGCTCTTATCGTGCGGGAGTAAACTCAGTTGGGCCCACCTAGAATGTATGTGCTTTATCTATTCCGTCCATAAGTTTTTCCAGCTCATTTTAGTGGTTGAGCCCAAAATTTAAGCATATCCAAATCTCAAGTGGACCATGCCACGGGAAACAGTGGGAATAATGATTTCCACCGTTGAAACCTTCCCAGGCCCTACAGTGATGTTTATTTGTCATCCAACCTGTTCATTAGATCACATGGATATGGATGAAGGGAAAACACAAATATCAGCTTGATCCAAAACTTCTGTTTCCGCCAAGAATTTTTCAATGGTAGACATTCAGTTCACACATTTCTTGTGGTGTGGTCCACTTTAGATTTTGATATGCTTCATTTTTTTGCACCATACCTAAAATTTTCTGTTAAGATGGATGGACGGAGTGGATTAAATACGTAACTCACTGTGGGCCCCACAAAAGTTTACTCCACACGTGCGGAGTTACCAGTACGCAATCTGCTTCCAGGCGGGGCGTGAATTAGGTGTTACCCGGGAACAGCTTAGTGGGTGTTACCCCCACCATATGGCCCACATGGATGATATTTTGTATATCCATGCCGTCCATCTGTTTCTACAGCCCATTTTAGGATGACTTTCCAAAAATTATGTAAATCCAAATTTCAAGTGGACCATAACACTAGAAATAGTGTGATTGAGTGGCTTGCAATTAAAAATTCCAAAGAGCCCATCGTAAGGTTTTTGTAATGTTTATTTGCAATCCAAGCTCTTGATAATGTCAATAAAGTCTTGATGAAGGGAAAATATAAAGATCAGATTGATCCAAAACTTTTGTGGCCCACGAAACGTTTTTAATGGTTATACATCACTGTTTCTAGTGATATGGTCCACCTAAGATTTGGATCTTCTTAGGATTTTGGATCACATCCTAAAATGATATGAAAAAAGAGATAGATGGTGTTGATATATAAAAACTACAACAAGATGGGCCCCACACGGTTAGGGTAACACCCACTAAGCTGTTCATGGGGTAACACCTAATTCGCACCCCTTGGCTATGGGGCCACTGGACGGTGCTTTGTGGGCCCCTCCATGACGTATGTGTTTTATCCACGCTGTTTAGTCATTTCTGAAGATTGTTTTAGTGCTTGATCCAATAAATGAGTCAAATCTAAATCTCAGGTGGACCACACCACAGGAAAATAGTATTGATTGAATGTCCACCATTAAAAACCTCGTAGGGCCCACTATATTAATTATTTGACATCCAACCTCTTAATTAGGTCATACAGACCTGGATGTAGGTAAAAAACAAATATCAGCTTGTTCCAAAACTTCCGTGGCCCTCAATAAGTTTTTAACAGTGGGTGTTCAATTAAAATTGTTTCTTGTGATGTGGTCCACTTGAGATTTGGATCTACCTCAAATTTGGGCTCATACCATAAAATGATCTACGAAAATGTATGGATAGAGTGAATGAAACACATTCATCATGGTGGGGCCCACAGAGCACCAATCACTTGGCATTGACTGGTGGCAGGGTCACTAACCAATCCATCTGATATATTTTATGTATATCTAATCCATTCATCTGTTCTTTTATATCATTTTAAGATGCAATAGAAAATATTAGAAAAGATCAAATTCTCAATGGCTAGATTAGAGTTTGGGGTCCAATGACTATACATTTATTAGGTTTTCATGAGGTCAACAAGTTACAGCGCAATTTGGACCTAAAAATTTGGCCTAATTTGGAAATCTAATCCATTCACTCTATTATATTCATCAATAACTTTGATTTGACTGGTCACTTGCCCTGATCAAGTTTAAGATGAGAAAGATACTAAATAGATAAAATTGATCAATGATGGGCCATATCTTGTAACCTAACCATTAGATTTGAGTGAAATTTAATCTAAACATCTAAAGTCATTTACTTTTCAATTTGGACCAATCAGATCGTCCAAAATTTGTCTAGCTCTAGACAAACTGATTGTACACATTTAAAGAGTCTTTTATACGGATATGATTCGGGCTTAATTTTGTTTTCAATAATAATTACCACGTTCTAAACATATCTGACCATTCAGATCAAGTTTAGGATGACTTGATCATAGAATTTGATCAATCTCATCATTATAAATTTTCCTTGCAATTAATTAACATCATTATATTAGGGCCTTCATTTTTTGCACCAATGAACATGTATGTATGCATAAACCAATCTGATAACCAGTTAACTGAATGAGTGTAATTTTTCATTTTCAACTATCCAATAAATGTCCACCAATAAATTTGGCCCACTCATTTCAAATTTCTCGCTTTTATTTAACCCACAATTTTTTTCCAACATTTTTTTTCAAAACCGGTAAAATCTCTTTTTTTTTTTATATCAAATATCTCAACTTTTATTTCTTTTGAAAATATCATTTTTTTAATCAAACTTCTTAATTTTTTCGAAATACAAAATCTTAATTTCTTTATAAAAATTTCAATTTTTTTACGAACTTATCAATTTTATTCGAACTTCTCAACTTTTTTCAAATGGTCATTTTTTTTTAAATCTTTATTTTTTGAATCTTATTATTTTTCTAAATCTCAATTTTACTAAAAAATTGTTAATTTATTTTCAAACCTCTCAACTTTTTTTGTTTGAAAATCACAAATTTCTTTTTTAACTTCACAATTTTCTTTTTCAAAATGTTTAATTTTGTGAAAATTTGAAAAGAAATTTCAAACATATTAATTTTATTCAAATTTCTCAATTTTGTTTTTAAAATCTCTTAACATTTTCTTTCAAATTACTAAATCTGTTATTTTAAATATCAAATTTTTTAATTTTTAAAAAATATCAGTTTTTTTCAATATCTCATTTTTCTTAAATTTTATTTTCCGACGGACCTTATTTGGGGGCATCTTTTCGGGCTGGGATTAGCGACGGACCAAATTCGTCGTTAAATAGCGACGGACTAAGTCCGTCGGAAATTAAAATTTTGCGAAATCCCGCGACGAAATCCCGCCTTAATTTCGTAAAAGCGACGGAATATTTTAAAATACGACGGACCAGGTCCGTCGTTAAACCAAGCAATTTTTGCGACGGTCAATATCCGTCGTAAAATCCGTCGCAAAAATGCGATTTTGGCGTAGTGTGGGGCCCACTGAATCGCTCAATCTGAATAATCCAACGGTCATGATCTAAACCGATGATCATGTGTGGCCCACCCAATGAAGTCTTACATTCTCCCACTTGGGCTACACTGATCTCAGAAGGAAAACAAAACATTTTTTTTATTTTTGTGAAAAACATTTCATAAAACATGTTTGTTTCAAAAGTTCCTAATGGGCGCCCTACTGATTTCAAAACAATACCGTTGGATAATTATGAGCAACGCTTATCAGATCCGGTCCATCAAGACCACTGATATTGAATCATGGTAGTCAACACAACATTTCATATTTTCGAAGTGTGACGAATCACGATCACAAATACCAATAGCCTTAACGACATGGATCAATGATATGGGGCGTGGTATGAAGATTACACGTCTCATGTGATCATACGTGTTTATCTTCAAGTGGTCCTACTGAACGTGTCTCCAAGACACAAACTAAAGTCTTGCTTACTCAAAACTAAATGTGCACACTGAAGGAGAAGCAAGATATAAACTGAAAAACAGAATCATCAATGCATAAAAGATATCTCAAAAATGTCTGGACATAATCGGATCATACATGAAAACTCCCACTACTGAAATACATCCTTGGGATCAACAACTCCCATAGATGTCACATGCTCCTTAAAGAGCGTGATAGGAAGGCCTTTAGTGAGAGGATCCGCTATCATCTGCCTTGTGCCGATGAGTTCCACAGACACTTGACGATTCTGAACTCTCTCCTTCACAACAAGATATTTGATGTCAATGTGCTTTGACCTCGATGAATGCTTGTTGTTGTTGGAGAAGTTAACTGCAGCTGAACTATCACAATAGATTTTCAATGGTTTTGGGATCATCTGCACAACCCGTAAACCAGAGAAAAAGCTTTGAAGCCAGACCGCCTGATTCGTGGCTTCATGACAAGCTACATACTCTGCTTCCATGGTAGATGATGCCGTAATCGACTGTTTCATGCTTTTCCATGATATGGCTCCACCAACCATCATGAATACATAGCCCGAGGTGGACTTCTTGCTGTCGAGACAACCAGCAAAATCTGCATCTGTATATCCTACCAACTCCAAATGGTCGGATCTCCTGTATAGTGAGTTCGAAGTCCTTTGTCCTTTGCAAGTAGCGCAACACTTTCTTTACAGCTATCCAATGATTCATTCCTGGATTGCTAAGGTACCTGCCCAACATTCCAACCACAAAAGCAATATCCGGACGCTGTACAGACCTGAGCATACATGATGCTCCCTACTGCTGACGCATACGGAATAGCTTTCATCTTGTCCTTCTCTAGGTCATTCTTAGGACACTGAAATTGACCAAATTTGTCACCTTTTACAATAGGTGCTTGGCCAGGAGCACAACCTTGCATGCCAAACCTTTCGAGAACCCTATCAATATAGGCCCTCTGCGACAGGCCAAGTAATCCACGTGATCTGTCCCGGCTAATCTGAATGCCGATGACAAAGGAGGCATCACCAAGATCTTTCATCTCAAAATTTTGAGAAAGAAATTTCTTAGTCTCACGCAACAATCCAATATCACTACTGGCCAATAAAATGTCGTCAACATACAAGACCAAAATGATAAACTTACTCCCACTGATTTTCACATATATGCACTCATCCGCAGTGTTTTCAATGAAACCATATGAGGAAACAACTTCATGAAACTTTAGGTACCACTGTCGTGATGCCTGTTTCAACCTCATAAATGGACTTCTTAAGTTTGCAGACCAGATGTTCTGAGCCTTTGGCTTTAAAACCTTCTGGCTGCAACATATATACGTTTTCCATTAGATTTCCATTGAGAAACGCAGTTTTCACGTCCATTTGATGTAGATCCAAATCCATATGAGCCACAAGAGCCATAATGATCCTAAAGGAGTCTTTCTTAGATACAGGTGAGAAAGTCTCCTTAAAGTCAATGCCCTCACGCTGAGTGAAACCCTTTGCAACTAGCCTAGCTTTATACCTTTCGATATTGCCCTTAGAGTCCCGTTTGGTTTTAAATACCCATTTGCAACCAATCGGCCTAATCCCTTCAGGCAATTCAACAAGGTCCCAAACTTTGTTGTCCTTCATGGATTTCAATTCATCCTTCATGGCATCGAACCAATGAGAAGAATCCGCACTTTGTTCGACCTGTGAAAGGGATACAGGATCCTTTTCAACCCCAATGTCAAACTCATGCTCCTGCAAATAGACGACGTAATCGTCTGGTATTGCAGATCTTCTCTCTCTGTGTGATCGCCTTAATGGCTCATTATTCTGAATTGGGTTTTCAATTTCCTCATCAGTGGGTTGTATTTGAGGTTGTACATGGTCGTCCATAGGGATCTCAGGGTCCACTGCTGGACGGACAACCATGCTACTCCGAATGATTGTGGTGGGAACCACAATCCGCTCTTCCTCAAATACAATATCTCTTAAATTTATACTCCCACTATCTCCAGTGTTCTCAATAAACCTAACATTCGCAGTCTCAATGACTCTCATGGAATATGATGGACAATAAAATCTGAATCCTTTTGATATTTCTGGGTATCCAATAAAGAAGCAACTAACAGTTCTAGGGTCAAGTTTTCTTTCATGCGGGTTATACAGTTTAGCTTCTGCAGGACAACCCCATACATGAAAATATCGTAGACTAGGCTTTCGCCCTGTTCACAATTCATATGAAGTTTTTATTACAGCCTTACTTGGGACCATATTAAGGATATGCACAGCTGTTTTCAACGCATCACCCCACAAAGATTCTGGCAACGTAGAATGACTAATCATAGATCGCACCATGTCCTTTAGGGTGCGATTACGCCTTTCAGCTACACCATTCTGCTCTGGAGTACCAGGCATGGTGTACTGGACGACGATGCCACAATCTTGTAGGTATCTAGCGAATGGACCTGGATTACGCCCAGATTCGTCATACCTTCCGTAGTACTCACCACCACGGTCGGATCTAACGACTTTGATCTTCCTGTCGAGTTGATTCTTGACTTCAGCTTTATAGATCTTAAATGTATCCAAGGCGTCTGATTTTTCGTTAATAAGGTATAAGTACCCATAACGAGAATAGTCATCTATAAAAGTGATAAAATACTTCTGCCCATTCCAGGATGCTGTAGGGAACGGTCCGCAGATGTCTGTATGAATCACTTCTAAGAGTCCTACGCTCCTAGTGGCACCCTTTTTCCTTATTCTAGTCTGTTTACCTTTAATACAATCAATACAAACCCCAAAGTCTGAGAAGTCTAGGGAGTGAAGAATTCCTTCACGTACAAGCCTTTCCAATCTCTCACGAGAGATATGGCCTAATCGCCTGTGCCATAGCATGAAGGAATTTTCACAATCTAAACTTCGTTTGATGCCTTTAATGTTTCCATGTGATGAGTTAATGCTGTATACATGTGAAACATCCAAATCTAGCTGATAAAGGTTATTAACTAAAGTGCCAGAACCAATCACAACTGAATCATAGTAAATGCTTAATTTTCCATTTGCAAATTTAAACTCATAACCAAATTTGTTCAAACGAGAAATGGAAACCAAATTGCGCCTTATAGAAGGCACAAAAACAGTATCTACTAGATCAAGAAAGTGTCCTGACGATAACCTAAGCCTACAGACTCCAATAGCTTCCACGTTTGCTCTAATGCCGTTCCCCATATAGACTGATCTCTCTGCATCAGTTGGCGTCCGGCTTTGGAGCATATCCTGCATGGAATTACAAATGTGAATAGTTGCACCAGAATCTATCCACCAGGAGTCTGTGGACATATCAGCTAAATTTGATTCAAAACAGACTAAAATATGGTCTTTACCCTTAGAAACGAGCCATGCTTTAAAATCTTCACAATCCTTCTTCTGATGACCAGGCTTCTTGCAGAAGAAGCAGCCATCATTAGGACCCTTCCTTTTCTTCTTAAATGTCTTTCCAGACTTAGGCTGATTGCCACCCGCAGGACCCGTAGAACCTTTTCCTGAAGTGTGCTTTCTTTTCTTATTTCCTTTCGTCCTTGACCAGATGTCACTAGGTGTGCACTTTGTGTCTTGCTCGACCTTCTGAGTCTCTCTTCCTCCTGAACGCACTGAGATATCAGTTCGTTCAATGTCCACTTTTCCTTTTGAGTATTGTAGCTGATTTGGAATTGACTAAATTGTGGAGGGAGGAAGTTCAGAACCAAGAAAATCAGGAGTTCATCCTCAATCTTAAGGTCTAATGCGCGGATTTTAGCCACAACATCAGATAATCCACCAATGTACTCCCTGATATTTTCTTGACCGTTATAGGTGGCTTGAATCAATTTATGTAAAAGTGAACTCAGCTCAGCTTTATCCGATTTCTGAAATCGTTTTCCTATTTCAGTCAGGAAATCTTTAGCTTTCTCAGTGTCGGGCATGACACCCTGCATGGTCTCAGAAATCGAGTTCTTTATGATCTTGAGACACATCTTATTTGACTTGGTCCAGGCCTTGTAGTGAGCCTTTGCTGAATCCGTACTAGAATCAGTTGGAGTAGGAGGCTCTACTTCCTCCAGGGCCAAGTCCAAGTCCATGCACCTAAGACTATTTCAACGGACGACTTCCATTTGGAATAGTTGGACCCAGTAAGCAAAGGTATGGAATTGAATTGTGTTGGAATATTGGAAACAGTCATAGCTGGACATTCAAGGCATAAAAACTCACATTAATAAACAAGTCCCATATAACAATGCATAACCATAAACCACAAATATCATGCATGTATGTTCATTCGATTGATTTGGGCCTCCAATCAAATGACCCAGAATGATGATGGGCCATAATCATCAAAATCTGGCAAGAGCCCAACGTATCATTACAATTCCTCCTTTGGGCGAAATTATAACATACAGGAGGCTCTACTGAATCATGAAGCTGACCAATGTTGGTGAAATAAATCTAAGACGCTCATCACCTTTGGGTGAAATGAATCTCTCAGATCTATATCAATCACCATCACCAACCACTTCATCCCGCTCACATCCAGCCAAACGATGATACTTCTTTGTTCTGACCACCGCTTGCTTGAATATGAACGCAACTGAATGCAATCCTATAATGGAGGGTCACTGAATTCCATATACAGAAGTCTATTCCATATACAGAAGTCTAGAAGTAGAAATCTTTGCCAATTGAGGTCACTTTGGTGGCTAACACAACCAGCTCCAATCCCACTCTTAGACTCAAGGATTGCTAAATGGTCTTGCCCACAACAGACCATATTGCAAAATTTCTGATTCGGCCTAAAATATGGCTGACGTTGACATCTTCTAAAGTGATGGTTGGTTCATATACTTAATGGTCAACAACTAAATATCAGCCTTAAACATATGGGTAATGGCCCTATTTTAGGCCAAACCAAAGTTCAACGGTTATAACCAAAATGATTTGATTACCTAGGCCATCCACAAAGTAAAACCCACCAACCATAAACATATATTGGGTTTTATTTGAATCTAAAAGACGACCCAGGTATACAAACACAATGATTTACTTCATCTTGAACAATGGGCCCGAGTACCCAAAGTGGGGACCTCAAAGTCCAAAAGAAATAACAAGACAATATGCCTAAAGGTTGGGCTTCAGAACAAGCATCTAATGGGCCTTAAACTGTGCTGGATTCAACAAGGTATGGGCCTAAAATAAGGCTCAAAACCATTTACCAAATGGGCCCCAAAATTATCATCAAAGTACACCGGCCTAAGGGCTGCCTAAATGAGCCCAGAACTAAGCCCATGGCTGGACACAATGATAGGCCCAACAGCCCAAAAGATAAGCTCGTCAGCCCGAAAGACAATCATAGCAATTTCAGATTTCCGATTCAGTCAGATACAGATGTCCTCTGCCTAATTTCCAACAACAAAAAAAAAAATAGCAGTTTCCATTCCCCCCCCCTTTTTTTTTAGACAGCAAAAAACCTAGCCTCCACAGGCTCTACCATCGCCCAAAACAGCAATAGACAGGCGGAATGCATGGAATCGGCCACCGGAACCATTTTGCTTTTCATCATCTCCATCTTCCGGCAACAACAATGATATCCGATGTTTCTAAAACATCAAACCCTCGCCAAAATCAAGCGCCATCACCAATGGTGGTTAGCTCTCACGGGCATGAGGCAAGGTCTGACGGCCATCAATCTCACGGTGATGATCAATCTCACGGTGATGGCGATGGGAGAATGTTACTACCATAACTGTCGCCGCAAACCCTACCTCAGCCGGACGAGACCTTGGCCACCGCCATTTTAATTTCTTCCATGACAACCATGGCCATCGGAGGTCTGGGCACCCCAAATCCGATGACCTACATGCCGGAATCGACCCACCACCGTCTATTTCAATGATTGTCTTCAATCAGCAATGGTGAGCGGCAGCCATGGCGGATGATGGAGATGGGCAGGGTGTCACCACCGTCAACCATTGCTGGCCGATGATCACTGATTATGATCAACCATGGATGGATAACCACTACCATGGTTGTCACTAGACCTGACTGCAGATGTGCGATGGGATTTCACGAGAGATCCAGACATCTCCAAGAACCATGTCTCCCTAGCAAGTATTGTATTTTAAGATCCAAAAATAGTCTGATACAAATCATACGCCCAAAACTATTTTCTGAATGGGTATAGATTGTACTGCTGATTGGGAAAACCACGGAATGTTTAGATTGTCCAGATTGGATCCTCCAGATCATAGGACACGAATAACAGCCGCCATATACATCTGATTGCAGGGCAGCAGCCGTGCTGTATGAGGTTGGACGGCCATGGCTGATTGTGTCAAAACGAAATCATCTCTCATCTCCAAGATGAGGGTTTTATGAATCCACCACGATTGATGCATAGTATGCTCTGATACCAACTGTGAAACTTAATCTTAATGCGGAATAATCGGATCGTCTATGCATCGAATAATGGAGATTCCATACTGTAATCTTAAAGCCATACCTGATTGGGAAGACATTCCCGATGCCGTCGTGTTGCCGAGAAGAACACTTGGTCTTCCGCACCTAACACCTTTAGGAGAACCTCTCAATGGGGACTAGGGTTTTCTCTTGTGTGTTGGTGAGGGGACCAAGACGTATATTTATAGGAAAGAGGGCCAGAGAAGCTTACCCATCACACTTCTCTCCTCTAAGGTCTCCACACCGTAGGTTTCCATATCTGGCTTAATAACCGCGCATAGGGGCCACGGTTCAAGCGTCCCGCCCCAAACCTATTTGCAATGATCACAACTGTAGTGGGGCCCACTGAATCGCTCAATCTGAATAATCCAACGGTCATGATCTAAACCGATGATCATGTGTGGCCCACCCAATGGAGTCTTACATATTGGACTACACTCAACCTACTAAGCAAGCAGTACCCAAATCAATTCTATTCCAGGAGATGTCAGAAGCAGTTTTTTTAGTGAATGGAAGTGTAGAGTGGAGGTGAATGGAAGCACAGAAGGTATTAATGTGGTATTGCTGGGATGATTTGCCATGTTTTTGTATTGTTTCTTTTCCTGCAATGATAGTGAAATAATGCAATTGCCCGATGGCATTTGGCAACGAAATGTATTCTTTTTTTCTAATTCAATGTGGATGAAGCTTCCTTCTACTTGTGGTGTTTCATGGTTTGTTTAAATGA
This sequence comes from Liriodendron chinense, assembly GCA_003013855.2. Classification (NCBI taxonomy): domain Eukaryota; kingdom Viridiplantae; phylum Streptophyta; class Magnoliopsida; order Magnoliales; family Magnoliaceae; genus Liriodendron; species Liriodendron chinense. Next base: position 58,901 of record PVNU02002253.1, read on the forward strand.
GAGATGGATTCTGTGCAAAATCTCTCCCAGCGGATAATTCGAACAATAGATGGTTGAAAGCATAGAGCGGCCAAACCATTACATTCATGTTCACTGTTCAAAGGGTTAGTATGATTTGTGGCAATAAAGATCCGGCTGATGGTCTATCCATTGCAGGCCGATCTCTAGAACGGTTACTGATTACCCATATAGTGCACCTCAAGTGGGGCTAAATACCCCAAATGATGCATCTGAAGTGGGCCCTACGATGATGTATGTTTTTTCATCCATGTCATCGATTCATTTTTTCATATCATTTTAGTGCATGAATCTAAGAATGAGATAAATCAAAAGCTCAAGTGGACCACACCATGGGAAACAATGGATTGAATGTCTACCATTGAAAACTTCCTGAGGCCACATAAATTTTGGATCGAGATGATATTTTTGTTTTTCCCTTCATCCTATGTCTGTTAACCTTATGACCAGGTTGGATGGCAAGCAAACATGATGATGGGCCTTAAGAAGGTTTCAACGGTGGGTGTAATTATCCTAAGCGCCTCCTCTGATATGGTCCACTTGAGCATTGGAGAGATCCACCATGATATCTGGTGTATAGCATTGGAGAGATTGACGCAGAGTGGACGTGGTAGGTCGATCACCGTCTCCCTAACCGATAGTTTCTCGAATCCACGAGAGAAATAAAAGATAAAAAGAGGAAATAAATTCCGAATAATTGAATAATTGATAATTGAATGCATAAAAAACGGAATTACAATGCATATAAATAGGAACTAAACCCTAGTAAAGTATCAAATCCACTCCAACTAAACTCCTAGAAAACGCAACTTACTATAATAGTAAACTTACTATTTATAGAAGTCGTTCAATCCTACTAGAACTCTTGGTTTTCGGCCAAAATAGAAAGTTTTCAAACGCCTCACCACGCTGTTCTACGAAATATTCTAAGCCCTTTTCATGTTGGGCACTAACTCTAAACCATAACGGATGCAAAGTTATGATCGAATTAAAACTTACTATAAATAGTAAAACGAAAATAAACTAGCCTAATGACCGTCGATACGGTCGATTCTCGCGATTCCGGATTGGGCAACCCGGGCTAAAGTAGCTCGAGCTACCCCAAATTGTATATTATACGTCCCGTAACTCATTCCGGATTGTGAGATACGACCGATTCACGGTCCTGACGGTCCGGATCACTTTCGGCCCCCCCGGTCTTCTTTTGGTCCATCTGGCCCATGAAATAGTCAGCGACCCGTCCTACATCAGAGATCCACCAGGTTGAGTAGCGTGACTCGCTACTGAAGTGATGTCACCACTTTTTTGGGACCACCATGATGTATCTGGTGTATCCACATTGTCCATCCATTTGGAGAGATCATTTCAGGGAATAAGACAAAGAATGAGGCAGATGAAAAGCTCACATGGACCCCACCACATAAAACAGTGTGGAGAGTCATGACTCCCACCGTTGAAACCTTCCTAGGGTCCACCATAATGTTGATTTGAGATCCAACTCGTTCATAAGCTAACACAAACATTAACGAAGGGAGAAAAATAAATATCAGCTTGATCTAAAACTTCTATAGCCCTTAGAAGTTTTTAATGATAGGCATTCAATATATCGCCACTGTTTTCTGTAGTGGAGTACACTCCAGCTTTGGATCTGACTCATTCTGTGGCCTATGCCCTAAAATTATCTCTCCAATAGATGAATGGTGTGAATACAATACATACATCATGGTGGGTCCCCCAAAACATGGTGACATCACTTCAGTAGCGGGTCTCGCTACTCAACTAGTCAGTAGCTAATCCGCGTCCGCGTGAGAGGAAATGAGTCGTCAAACAGCACCGCGTAGGTGCAACTCAGATGTACGTGCCTTAAATCCACGCCATTGTATGCCTGATTGTGGGGACCATCTTGATGTACTTACCTTAAAGCCACACTGCCCATAGGTTTTGAAAGATCATTTTACGGCAGTGTAGCAAAAATAAAACATATCTAAATCTTATGTGGACCACACCGTAGGAAATAATGGTGATTGACTATTAAAAACTTTTTGCTAGCCACAACAGTTTTGGATCAATCTGATAGTTTTGGATCCATGCAGCCCATAGCCTGCAAAATAGATGAACGATTTAGATATATAGAAAATACGACATGGACAACCAAGCATAGTGAGGAGATGCAGATGGGCCACATGAATGATGGGTCATATCCATCATTAAATGGCCATTAACAATTGTTCCTAATGGTGTGGTCCACCAAGATATCAATCGATTTAATATTTCGTAATAAGTATTTAAATAAGATGCAAAAATGGACAAACGGTTTAGATCTACAAAAAATACAACATGAACGACCGCGTGGTGAGGAGAACACCAACTGTGGTGTTACCAGGTAACACCTAGCAACTCGCTGTCCTTGAGGCATGTATGGCCATCAAGCGTTTTTCTGATCATCTGTTCCGTCCAATCAACTACACGGATTAAACTATGACTTATATAAAAAATGGGACATATATAATGATCATGTGGATCACAGTAGCATCATTTCATAGTATATTCGTTTAATGGTCTAACATGAATCCACTTCTGGGACCAACCTACTAATCGTATCGACCTTAATTTTGCTCCCGTGAAAAATAGAGGCTCCAGAAAACAGATGGACGGTCTTAATCGATGTGATTGATGACTATGGCCCCATGAATGTCAGGTCAAGTCCACGTTTAAATGGCTATTAATAATTGTTTCTAATGGTGTGGTTCACCAAAGATATTTATCAAGTTAATATTTCTTAATAAGTACTTAATAATATGCAAAAATGGACAGATGGTTTAGATCTACAAAAAATACATCTTGAAGATCACACATGGTGAGGGGAACACCAATTGTGGTGTTACCCGGGTAACACTGGACTTAGTGTAACCTAGAAACTCATTGACATTGATACATGTATGGCCCATAAGTGTTTTTATAATGATCTACTCCGTCCATTCAACCGAAATAATTAAAATGTGACTTGCGTAAAAAAAAATAAAAATGAGACATTTATAATGATCAGGTGGACCACAATAGCATCAATTTGTAGTCTATTCATTTAATGGTAAAAAAAGGACCAAACTAGTGGCCATTTCAACCTTTCATTTTTTCTCTCGTTACGAAAGTGGACATGAGCATTAGGATGGAGTGTGTTGATCAATGAAATTGCTGAAAATGGGCCCCTTTTCATTTAAAGGGTATAGTTGTAATAAACGAGATGGCGAGGGGCAATGCCAAATGTGAGTATACTCTCAAGGACATAAGTACACTTGCATTGCAGTGAGTATGCTTTTTCCACGCAAAAGACCTTAATGCCCCGACTTGATTTGCAATGTAGGCTTAACCCACTTACACTTGTAGTAGAACCTGACTCCTAATGTAAAGGCTTAAGTTCTCCTTTTCAATATGAAATTAAACCCACAACAAAATTACAATACAAATTAATAAAAACTGTTTTTTATTTTCAAATCCAGTTTTTTCTGACCTGAACAATGTCACAATAGACTTAAGAAAGATTTAGACTTGGCACTGGAGATTGGAACCCGGAAAGATTTAGACGGTGGACATTTCCATCTCGAATGTTTCCTGTGGTGACACCTACTTCAGATCTGATCTACTCATGTTTGGGCTGCCGTACTAAAACAAGCTAATGGAATGGATGAAGCGGGTATAAAACGTTTATAAGGTGGTTACTACATTGCTTAGGGTCACAGGAGATTAAAGTTGAGCTTGGAAAAATACATTTTGACATTGTTAAAACCAACGTAACACTAACTCAGCTTTCTCGCTTGTCTGTATCCCTTGCCTCCTATGACGGATCATTCGCAGAAGATCTTGAGGCCGGACCAAATTCGGTAAAAAAAAAAAAAACAAACTTTGTGAGACTCATTGTGATGTGTCTGTCACATCTGCTCCGTCCATGGTTTGCATTAGCTAATTAGGACGTAAGTCCAAAATGGGACAGCTCCAAAACTCAAGTGGGCCCTAACACGGGGAAAAATTGGAGACGTGACGCCTCCCCAATGTTGAATTCCTTTTGGGGACTACCTTGATGTTTATATGCCATCCAAACAGTCCATAAGGTGCTTTTCTTTTCTTTTTTTTAAATGATCCAAATATCAACTCGATCCAAAACTTTGGTTTCAATGGTAGACATTCCATCCCTACTTTCCTGTGTGTTGTGGGTCACTTGAGTTTTGGATCAGCCTGAATTTTTGTCTCACCAACTAGCATGAGCTGACCCAAATGATGGATGGAATGGATTATGGATGTCACCGACACATCATGGTGGGTTCGTAAATCTCATTTGTGCACGAGCAACATAGCTTGCAGGAGAATCGCGTCCGCCAGGCCGGTCTCCTTCCACACTACTAGACATCCCAGGCAGACCCTGTATTTCCCAAAACTGCCATTTTTAGATTCTATGCAAAGTACCGTACCAGAACCTTGCTCCTCCTGCACACCCATCAACACGTGGCCACACGTACCAATGTGGCAAGCGTGTCTAACATCCAAGCCATGAATCAGGTGGGAACCACTTGTTTATGTCCTGGCCTGAAAACAAGATCAGTCCGATCATCAGGAGGGGTTGAACATGTATGCTGAATATGGACCTTTTATAACCGTCCGTTCTTTCCAAACATGTGTTGTCCATCTAATGATCAGACCAGCCCATCCACATTACAGGGCCCATGTGATAAAGACTTGGATGTGGCAAACGTGTGCCACATTGGCATGCTTGCACCCATGAAAATGCAATTTGATTAAGAAAATCCATCACCCATACCAGCAACCAACCACAAGAAAAGACACGAGCTTGATGATTGAAGGCTGTCTTTTTCAAACTAGAAATGGGGCGATGATAACTAACCAGAGCCAGCAATGGACGTATTACCCGTCCCAAAGGAAAAAAAAAAAAAAAAAATTGGCTATAAATAGCTGCAACATCTGCCTTAAGCTGCAACTCATTCTTGCAGTCAGTATTAGCTAGCAAGAGGGAGTGAAGAGGGAAAATGGCCAACTTCCATTCCCTTTTCTACCCCCTCTTGTTCGCCGTAATTGCGCTCACTTGCCATTGCCAGGAAAGAAAGGTACAACTCCACATTCATTTCTCTATACTTATTTCATAATTTTCACACAAAGGATCATTGAGAACTAAAATGGGCATTTTGTACAGGTTCATGTCGTATACATGGGAAATATTCCCAAGGAAGGAGTATCCGTGGCATCGCACCACACCATGTTGGAAGAAGTTCTTCGAAGGTTACTCATTTTATATTACGAATGCCACTACTATTTCTATTACCACTTCCAATAGCAGCGATGACCACGACGATGATAACATGAGAAGGAAGAATTATACACAATGTCTATTGATCATAACAACTTGTGTCACTGAGTACCTCCCACCATCCAGCTGCTGCTCGATGCAATTCCGGAGCAAGTTGTGAAATGGGATTATCCAACATGCATTTTGAAAAACCCAATTTCAAAATGCATGTCGGGATTCCTGCCTGCCATCATGGGATGGTGAAATATGTGGTATACATATTGTGTGCAGTACTGAAATTGAGCCCTAGTAAATAAATATTATTGTCAGGAGAAACAACTGATGAGGTCAAATAATGGTCTTGTTTCTCAACATACACCCAAATTAATGGGAGTTTTCTTTTGAAATTGTATGTATGCAGTAGCTCCAAGGCCAAAGAGTCATTAATCTATAGCTATGGGAAGAGTTTCAATGGATTCGCTGCTAAATTATCAGAGGAAGAGGTAGCCATGTTTTCAGGTGAGATGAAATCAACGAAGAGGATCCAACTGGTGATGAGAAAGAATGGAATTTTAACAGTTGATTGTGATTACAGAGATGGAAGGAGTCGTTTCGGTGCTCCCTAACACCAAGCTACAGCTCCACACTACAAGATCATGGGATTTCATGGGCTTGCCGCAGAATCAATTGTACTTTCCTCTGAAGGAGACGTTATCGTGGGATTGTTAGATACAGGTATATGCATTACTTGAATTACTATACTTAATCCTTCTAGAAACTGATTTAAATCTTATGATTAAAAATCAAGATTAGCATAGCTTTTGAGGGTGCGTTTGTTTGCATGTATAGTGAAATTTGGGTCAACCAAACACACCCTCAAAAACTATGCACCAAATTTCATTATATATCATGAAATTTTGTTCCAAATTAGACTGGTTAATCATAAAATACTACAATTTTAAGTAATTGAAGTGTGTTTTTGGTGTCCATAGGAGTCTGGCCTGAGTCCAAGAGCTTCAGCGATGATGGGTTCGGCGCTCCTCCGGCAAAATGGAAAGGGATTTGCCAGACTGCAGATAACTTCACCTGCAACAAGTGATTTTACTCTCTCTCTCTCTCTCTCTCTCTCTCTCTCTCTCCACCATTATGGGAGCCATGCCTTAATATCTCCCCTTTTAGATGATCCTAGCCATTCAATGAAAATGAACAAATAAAGCAATGGCGTGCATTTAAAGAGTGCCATACTGGATGGTTAGGATCCACCAATGGGAAAGATTTAACGGCACTCCCACTCACGTCGGGCACACGGTGGTGATTTGGATCACCAAACATGGGCCACATATATAAAATTCATTGGCCAAGCAAATGTTGGATAAAATTTATATTCTCTCTTCAAGTTGATGTTTCTTCATGTTCATTGTTAGATATTTTAATCGAATTTTTGGATTTACAGCAAGCTCATCGGAGCCCGTTACTACAACAGTGACAACTACTACGATGATACGGACTTCAAATCTCCGAGAGACTCAGAAGGACATGGGACCCATACTGCTTCCACCGCAGCAGCCGAGCTGTGCCTGGAGCAAGCTACCATGGGTTAGCCAAAGGCATTGCAAGAGGCGCAGTCCCACAAGCAAGAATTGCGGTTACAAGGTATGCTGGTCATCGGGATGTGGCCTGGCTGATATCCTGGCTGCTTTTGATGATGCAGTGGCGGATGGCGTCGACATCATATCGGTTTCCCTTGGATCGGGTTACCCAGCACCATACTTTGATGACCCCATTGCAATTGGAGCATTCCATGCGATGAAGTATGGGATCTTGACCTCAAATTCTGCTGGAAACTCTGGCCCGTATCCAGGATCCGTCTCCAACTACGCACCTTGGACTTTGACAGTGGCTGCAAGCACAATCGACCGGAAGTTTGTGTCCCAAGTGGTGCTTGGCAATGGACAGACCTACACTGTAAGTCAAGTGGATTACTCCATGAAAGCACATTAATAATTAATTCATGTCCAGTGACCAGGATCTTTGAATTGGTATGTAGAGGCCACGTCTGAAAAAACAATCCATATGGACTTTTAATCCCTCGATGGCCGGGAAAAGAGATGATTGAAATAGAAATGATCATCGTCTCACATTCAATCTACAAAAAATCACCACAATCGGATGGTTGAAATTGCCCAATCATGGGAATTTTGGCCTACGGCCCATCGAGATGGTGACCCATCATATTAGATGTTCTGATCAGTATACATGTTGCCACCATGTGTATGGTGGGGATGAAGTTTTTCAATCTGATTTTGCCTGATGTCACTCCTCCCTTTGCTGGCAGGGAAACGCCATCAATCCATTTCACCTCAATGGTACATCATACCCGATGATATATGGAGGATCCGCTCCAAACGTATCAGCCCTTGCTTCAGCTGATATTTCAAGAACCTGCGATGTTGGATCTCTCAACTCATACAAAGTGCAAGGGAAGATCGTCCTCTGTGACTACATCTTTGATGGTTCCGGGGTCATGGAGGCTGAAGGATTGGGCAATATCATGGCTGACAGCGAATACTCTGATTTGGCCTTCTCTTATCCGTTGCCAAGTACTCTTCTCAGTATAGAAGATGGTGCAAAAGTATTGGACTACATTCAATCTACTGAGTAAGTACTACCCAAATCATCTCTGTTCCACCAGGATGTCAGTAGCAGATTCTTTCTAATTTATTTATTTATTTTTATTTTTTATTTAATTGCATTTGGATATTGATTCAAATTGAATTATGACTGTGTTCACTATGGATTAAAATGGTGTCAATTTATTTGGAATAAATTGTGGTTCATCTCGATTTTGTATCTAAAGGCACCATTAGCTTTAGAATCTTCTAAACATGAAACTCCATGGTTTCAGCAACCCCATTGGAACAATCCTCGCCGGTGAGACATGGAAAGATGCATCCGCTCCCCGTATCGTCTCCTTTTCTTCCAGAGGACCCAACCCAATCACTCCAGATATTCCAAGGTGACGTGGATTATTGGATGCTTCCCTTGATTAGTATACAGTTTGGAGAAACCTCTAATATACAATACTTTAAATGAATGGACAGCCGGATCTGACAGCCCCGGGCGTAGACATCCTTGCCGCTTGGTCACCAGTAGCACCTCCTTCCATCTACTATGCAGATACAGACAGAGTCAAGTACAACATAATCTCGGGCACATCGATGTCTTGCCCGCATGTGAGCGGTGCTGCCGCCTTCATCAAATCTGCTTATCCCAGCTGGTCCCCTGCTGCGATCAAATCCGCACTCATGACTACAGGTGATCTAAATGAATCCCTCTTCCCCATGTGTTTCAGGCCATTTGTTAGGCGGGTTTGAGCTGTGATCCGAAATAAGTCAAGTTGGCATGGTCATCAGGTTCATGCCTGTGTGAAAGAAATGAACGGTTAGAAAAAACCATGTGTCTCAACAGACAGCAACTGAGCTTACCTGTTGTGGGGCCCACCTGATGAAAAGCCTGATTCACAATAAAATATACATACCACTAGGATTCAACATCGTAACCCCCATTAGTCATAAAGAGCTCATTGGGCTCATTGTACAAGTTTGTTTAGTCATTGTACAAGTTTGTTTAGTTTTACTAATGAACCACTTTCACCTGCTGCCATTTCATCTTCGACAGCTTACATCATGGATGCCAGGAAGAATGAAGATGCGGAATTCGCTTACGGATCTGGCCACATCAACCCCATGGCAGCCCTAGATCCTGGGCTAGTATATGACGCATCCGAGCAAGACTACATCGAATTCCTCTGCAATTCGGGCTACAACACCACCACATTGAGGCTCGTGACTGGCGATTCAAGCACATGCTCTGGCAACAATACAGGCAATGCTTGGGACCTCAACTACCCATCCTTCGCACTGTCCATACCAGATGGCCAATCCATCCAGGGCACCTTCCAGAGGAAAGTAACCAACGTCGGATCTTCAAACTCTACCTATTATGCAACTATCTATGCACCATCCCTCCAAGTGTCTGTCGAACCGAACGTCCTTTCTTTCTCATCGAAGGGTGAAACAAAACATTTACAGTTAAGGTGAGTGGAGGAGTCATTAGTCAGCAGCCC